>CAEFZX010007377.1:0-10358 GCA_903066825.1 Alfaro cultratus | reverse complement strand
TTGTTTTTACTGTTGATTCTATGTTGCACCATGTTTCTGTTTTTTGATATGATGTAAAGCACTTTGAAATGCCTTGCTGCTGAAATGTGCTATACAAATAAAATTTGATTGATTGATTGATTGATTGAGGTCCAGTCAGGTGAGTCTACCTGGTGGAGATCTGGTATCCTTCAGGCCGAGCCACACATGGGACGTCTGCCACCTTGACTCCGCCCACCACATCCTGGTACCTGGTGCCCAGGTTGGATCCTGTGATGGTTACCAGGATTCCACCCTCCACAGGTCCAGTCACAGGATGTACCTGCAGACAGACCGGTGACACGTTTCCATGGCAACAAGACTTCTGAGGACCCACGTCCGGTGGGAGGACTTACCTGTGTGATCTGAGGCGTCGGACAGGTGTCTGCAGGTAAGCCGGAGCATGATTGGCTATAAACACATCTGGGGGCGGGGCTTCCAAGACACCACACACAGCCGTACTCCTCAGGCACCGCCCTGCACTGCGAGCAATCTGATTGGCCGGCTGAGCAGTCATACAGGTGGACTGAAGAGAAAATGAGCAACATCCGTCAGGTCCGATACCGACGGAACCAGAACCTAAATGTCCGACTGGAAACCTGTAAAAATCTGTTCCGTTTCTACAGAACTGGGTCAACAGGTGAGTGAGTTCCTTACGTCTGAGTCCAGGTGATGCATCAATGCGTCGCTGTCCTCTGCGCAGGTAGATGGCAGCAGAATACTGCAGGTGGCTGAGGCGGTACTGAAACTGAGGACAAACCGCAGCTTCAGGAACCTGAACTGCGGGAGGGATCTGCAGGTGTGTGTGTTACCTGGTGGGGGCTGCAGGTAAAGATGTGTGTGTTGTCCTCGGTTTTCCTCACAGCAGCCGTCAGGTTGAGCTGCACGTCCTCAACTTCAACAACACAAACGTACTGAGCTTCGTCCTGGACGGGCGGGACAAAGAGAAACTTCAGACACGCCTGAGACACACCTGAGGAACGTTTGCAAGCTAACTGAAAAGCTAACAGGTGTGCTCAGGTAATCAACCACCAGCCGATCACATCAGTCCTGGTTTCCATGGAGATTGGACCTGACAGTTCCTAAAGGACCTTAGAGTCCAGAGCTGCTGTGGAGCTCAGCAGGTTCTGATCAGCTTGGACCTGAAGCTCACCTGGTAGATGTCCAGGTTCCGTCCCTCCAGAACTATAGTGGTGCTCCGGCCCAGGGGCACTAAGGCCGAACCTCTCAGAGACGAGACCAGAGGGCAGGAACCGGGACCAGGAGAGTCCTGGAGAGAGACGAGGACAGACAGGAGGACGGTCAGGTGGACAGACAGGAGGACAGTCAGGTGGACAATCAGGAGGACAGACAGGAAGACAGTCAGGAGGACAGACAGGTGGACAGTCAGGTGGACAGTCAAGAGGACAGACAGGTGGACAGACAGGAGGACAGTCAGGAGGACAGCCAGGTGGACAGACAGGAGGACAGTCAAGAGGACAGACAGGAGGACAGTCAAGAGGACAGACAGGAGGACAGTCAAGAGGACAGACAGGAGGACAGCCAGGTGGACAGACAGGAGGACAGTCAAGAGGACAGACAGGTGGACAGACAGGACAGTCAAGAGGACAGACAGGAGGACAGTCAAGAGGACAGACAGGTGGACAGACAGGAAGACAGACAGGAGGACAGTCAGGTGGACAGACAGGAGGACAATCAGGAGGACAGACAGGTGGACGGACAGGAGGACAGACAGGAGGACAGTCAGGTGGACAGTCAGGAGGACAGTCAAGAGGACAGACAGGAGGACAGACAGGAGGACAGTCAAGAGGACAGACAGGAGGACAGACAGGAGGACAGTCAAGAGGACAGTCAGGTGGACAGACAGGAGGACAGTCAAGAGGACAGACAGGAGGACAGTCAGGAGGACAGACAGGAGGACAGACAGGAGGACAGTCAGGAGGACAGACAGGAGGACTGAACANGACAGTCAGGAGGACAGTCAGGTGGACAGTCAGGTGGACAGACAGGAGGACAGTCAGGAGGACAGTCAGGTGGACAGACAAGAGGACAGACAGGAGGACAGTCAGGTGGACAGTCAGGAGGACAGTCAGGTGGACAGTCAGGTGGACAGACAGGAGGACAGTCAGGAGGACAGTCAGGTGGACAGTCAGGAGGACAGTCAGGAGGACAGTCAGGTGGACAGTCAGGAGGACAGACGTCTCACGTTGTGGTTGAGGACGAGCTTCCTGGGGCAGCTGTGGTTGTGGGTGCAGATCTGATCCAGAGGACACCAGTTACACGTCCAGAAGGAGCCGATGCAGGAAAGACACCTGAGATACAGAGACCTTCATCACCTTCATCATCATCACCTTCATCATCATCTTCATCACCCTTATCCTCCTCTTCCTCTCCTGCTGTGGCAGCTACTGGACACTTACTGGGAACTCTGGTTCAGTCGGCTGACGGCTCCGCAGTCGTAGAAGGTCATGTTTCCCATGGCGACGGTCACGTGACCAAACATCAGAGACACGGGCAGGACCATGTGATCTGTGGGGTCAGAGGTCATTAAGCAGCAGGTCGGAGCATTGGGGAACTCTGCAGGCAACCTTCGCTCACCGCTTCCGGGCGGCATGAGTGGGAGGAGCTCCGGCGCAGGTGACTGGCAGGTGAGCTCTGTTCCCATGACAACAGCCGGCTGGGGAGGCAGGCTCCCGAAGACGCAGGACAGAGACTCCGCTCCCTGGAGGACAGGCAGCTGGACAACTGACATGGTTACCTAGGAGACAAAGAGACGACGAGATAAAGAACCAGAACCAGAACCCGGCTCAATCAGCTCCCACTGCTCCCAGTCAGTCCATCCCACCTGGGTCTGCTCATCTCTGCTCTGATTGGCCGGCTGCAGGCTCTGCACCGTGACGCACTGATTGGTCCGTTCAAAACTCCACAGCCAGTGGTTGTCCAGCAGGTGGCGCTCACACTCATGTTTACGGGAACACCTGGACACCACAGAGACAGAGGACACATGTCTGCAGTTCCCCTGATGTCCATCAGATGGCGCTAGAGGACCGTGAAGGACAGAACAGGTGATGGACAGGTGAGAGAGGCTTACCGTCCATCCAGGACACACCAGCCGCAGTACGGGTCTCTGATGGACAGACAGGACAGACAGTCTGTCTGTCTCTCGCAGGACGACACGGGAAGCTTGGACACCTGGGACACAGACAGGAAGCAGATGCCCTGACTGGACTGACAGGGAACCGGGGACAGCAGAGGGACAGCGGGACGGAAGCGCGTCTCTCACCCGGTAGTCGGTTAAAACATAAACATGGCGTTGGCTCTCGTCCAATATCAGGTCGGCACCGATGGCTCCGCCCCCGTCCACCAACAGGCTGCCGTACAGATGGCCAGACCTATCGGGGCGAACCAACACCTGCAGGACAGGTGAGACGTTAGTCCTGAACAGAACCCTCTACCTGCTCACAGGTGAACTGCAAAAACTTTAAAAGAAAGAAATTCATCTACAAAAAAGTCAAAGTTCGACCAGAAGAGAAAATCTAACTATCAAATTTTCTTCGTCTCTTGTCCTTTCTGTGTTTCACACTCTGTGATGTCACATCCACCTGGATTCTGGACCGGCTGGATCCCAACGTTCCAGATCCAGGACCATGTTTGGTTCCTGTAGCTCACCTCATTAAACGACGCAGGTTGGCATGACAACGACATCCACAGGATGAGAGATGTGAGCGAGGGAACGAGGAGCCACCAGGAGTTTCTGTTACGAATCAGTGATGGAGACCAAGCAGCAGAGAGTGTGTGTGATTAAATATTAACACGCTGAATCAAAGCTGAGCGCTCATTAACACAACCGTCCTGCAACATCATTACCCACAATCCACCTGGAACAGCAATAACCAATCAGCAACGTAAGCCTGAGAATGCTCCCAGAGCCCGCCCCCAGGCTAAACACCTGTTCACCTCACACACACACACACACAGACACACGCACACACACACACACGCACACACACACACACACACTCACACACACACACACACACACACACTCACACACGCACACCCACAGACACACACCCACAGACACACACACACACCATGTAGCTGCAGGCGGCTTTGTAACCTCCGTGTGTGTATCTGTATGTGTGTGTGTGAGTGTTAGGATGAACACAGTTTTTCTGGACCTCCAGAACCGGCTCTCAGGATTCTGGTCAGACGATTCAGTAAGGTTGTTGGACCTTTTGAGTTTGTCTCTCTGAGGAATCCAAGGTGTGGTTCTGATCCGGGAGACCCCCAGAACCAGAACCGCTGGTTCCACTGGTTCTACTGGTCCATGTTCAGTCAATATCGTCCTGTATCCACTACGCCTGAAACGTCACTACAGCCGTCTGAACATCGTGTTCCATCCTCCTGTCCGTCTCCACATTTCAGCCGTTCTGTACAGAAGACGCCTGCCTGCCTGTGCTGAACCACACAGACCCCCAGTCAGATTCCCAACTCCTAACCTGCAGCAAAAGAGCTGCAACCGTTCCCCCAACTGGCCCTCTGTTGGGGGAACGGAGGGCCAGCTCCCCCAACAGAGGCTCCTCGTCTGGTCCTCCTTATTTGGAGACCCGAGGAAGATTATGATGACCTCTGGGGTCACCTGATCAGGTGACTCTGGGTCTACAGCGCCACCCTGTGTGTGTTCACCTTGTGCAGACGTCCGTCTCGATCTCCCAGGAAGGCGATGGTGTGTCCGGCCTCTGTTGCTGCGGTAACGGAGGTCAGCTGGGTGTTCAGCGTGACGGTGGACGGGACTCCCAGGGGAACGGCGCTGGCGATGGGGTTGGGGGTGTGTTCCCCCCCACACGGGTAGTCAGACAGAGACTCCTTCAGAGAGAGACACAACATGATGTTTACATGTCGATGTGCACACAAACATACACACACGCACGCACGCACACACACACACACACACACACACTCTGTGCTGTATTTGGGTCAGATTGCAGCTGTCTGACGATCCGTGCAGCTGCTGCAGATGATCCCAGGCCACCAGCTTGCCTCAGAGACTGCAATTTCACCCCCAGCAGAGCAGCAGGAGGCTGAAGGGCTGACAGATCCTGGCTCATGGGACAGAGGGGCGGAGCTAACATGAAAGGGGCGGAGCTAACGGAGGAACCAGCAGGAAGAGACTGAATGATCATTAGGCTGTTTTCCTCCTGATGATCCGGTCAACCCGGTTCTACTGGAACCAGAACTCCACCATCTGCTCCACCTCCAGCTGCTGTGGCTCTGAGTCAAACCAACCTGTTCCCCTCCTGGCCTGTGGAGGCGCTGCACCAAGAACCACTGAAGGAAACCACACAAAAACCTTTTACAAAACCCTTTTACCTTTGGGAGTTTCAGACACTTGGATGACACGGCGTACTCGATGTAGGCCTCTTCCTGCCCGCTACTATCAAGTCCTCCCTCAGTGTAGCACACTTCCTGCGCCCGCCGCATGGTGGCGTCCAGGTCCTTCATCGTATAAACGCAGAGCGCCGAACGGCTGGTTGCTATGGGCGTGGACGCCTGCCCTGCTGCCATGACAACAAACAGTGCCGGTGTACCTGACAGGTCTCCTAGCCACGCCCCCTGAGCCAGGTTGTAGCCGCCGCGGCACAGCAGCGGCACCTCCACGTAGGAGTAGAAGCTGCGGTCGGAGGCGCAGAGCCTCGAGGCGTAGGTCCTGTACTCCTTCGTGTGCCTCATGTCCCGCCGCGAGAACAGGAAGTAGACGTGGTTGCCGTGGGCGACAGCCTTCACAAAGTGGTTGTTGTATTCGGAGTAACTTCCCACGACGAGTTTTCCGAGCTCCTCCTCCTGGGAGAAGGCTTTGCGGGGCGGAGCCACTGGATGCAGGCGCCGCGTTGTGATTGGTGGGATGTCCCCAGGACCCCGGCTGGTGTAGCCTCGACCGACCAGCAGGAGGCGCAGCTCGCTGCCGGCCGTGCCCACTTCCTGTTTGCTCCGGGTGGTTATCACCACGGCGACGGTGGAAATCCGAGGGTCATTGGCCGCGACGTACTGAGTGTCAACGGGGTTGGAGGTCCTGTAGATGAGCTGAGAGATGTTGGACAGACTCCTGCAGAGACAAGAGACCAGGCTGGGGTCAGAGGTCACCACACTGATCTGGACACTCAACTGCTCATTCTGACCAGAGTGGAACCAGAACCAGGACCAGAACCAGACTGGGACTCACCGTTTCTCACAGATTCCTTGGAACAGTGAACCACAGACAATCAGGCTTCCTGGCTCCGCCCCCGGCCCTGGCTCCGCCCCCGGCTCCAGAAGCAGCAGCTTGTTGTGGTTGTGAGTGGGCGTGGCTGAGGGGCAGTCCTGAGCAATGATTGGTGGGAGGCAGTCCGGAGAGTCCAGGAGAGGGCCTGTTTTAACGTGTGACATCACCTCCAGGTCAGAGGTCAGCTGATACAGGTGGTCGACTCCGCCCACAAACAGCTGCCCCGCCCTCGGGTCCAGCAGCAGGTGGGAGAGGGGGGAGCCCTCCAGCTTCACCCACTGCATGGAGGCGTCTGCAGGGTGAGCAGGAGGGAGGAGGAGGAGGAAGAGGAGGAGAGAGGAGGAGATGGAGGAGGCCAACATGGCAGCTCCTCTTTACCTGCAACAGGTGAGAACAGGAGACAGCGTGAGGGAGGAAGGCTGGACATCATCTATGGGGTCATTTTTCTGCCATAATTGGAGAGCACACATTGTCAGTCTTCTCAAAATTGTAATGCTTGAACTCCAAACTTCTGCTCTCTTTAAATATTCACTCTCTTTCTCAAACCTTCTCCTCGTGCTCAAAACTTGTCTGCGCTCGAGCTTGGAACAGAAAAGTACCGTCACCGCTCGGCGCTATTAGCAGCTATTAGCAGCTATTAGCTAATAACACCAAACCTTCACCAATAGTCAGAGCAGAGCAGACCCGTTTTACTCTGTGTCCACATTGCAAAAAAATCACATAAAGCTGAGTAGCTATCAATCAATGCTCACCAGTCGCTATGTCAGGGGTGGGCAACTCCAGGCCTGGAGGGCCTCCTGCAACTTTTAGATGTGTCTCTACTTCAACACACCTGAGTCAAATAATGAGGTCAGTAGCAGGACTCTGGAGAACCGGACTGCACTTAGGAAGTGATTCAGCTGTTGGATTCAGCTGTGTTGGACCAGGGAGACGTCTAAGGGTTGCAGGACACCGGCCCTTGGGGCCTGGAATTGCCCACCCCTGCGCTATGGCAACCTTTGCTACTTCAAATTCTGACTCCCATTGACTAGGCGGGAGAACAGAGGTGGGGAGGGAGGGAACGCAGGCTCACCCACTAGAAGGAAACAAACGCACCTAGTACAACACTTGCATTCTACTGGCTGAGAGGTTGCCAGGCGACGGTACTTTTCTGTTCCAAGCGCGAGCAGAAAATGATTCGAGCTTTGAGTGAGAGCAGAAAGGTTTGAGAAGAAAAACATGAATCCTGCTTTCAGACTGACAATGTGGCGGGAAAATCCCCCATAATCATTATCATCATAATCATCATCCTCATCTGTTGCTACAATGTCAGTCAATCTTTCACAGCGTTAGTGTCGCTTTAAGGACACTATGGTTACCAATGGTCATGTGACCTCAGAAACAAGGCGGAGCCATCAGCAGGCCGAGACCAAGCCTCAGGAACCAGGACTGAATTTCTGACCCATCAGAACCATCAGAACCAGGTCAGTGACAGCCAGTAACCAGAGTTTTCTTCAACATATCCGATCACTGAACCAGCTGACCAGGCGGATCCGAATCGGTTCAGATTCTGTTCCCTCCTGCAGATCAGTCTGTGTTCTACTGTAGTTCTGGCTGTTAAACCAGCGGTTCTGTTCTGAAGCCAGACGGGTTCCACCCACAGAGTCTGAGCGGCCGCTGGCTCCATTTCTGCAGAACCCGATCAGAACCGTGACGACGCAGCGATGTTTCACGCCTCCGATAGGACATGAGGAGATCCACCTGAGCAGGTGATGTGAGCCCTGCCGCTCGTTCACTCACTTCTCCTTCTGACTGCAGCCCCATCGCCATGGCAACCGCCCCCGTTTCCACGGCAACGCTTCAAACGGGGCTGTTATGGGACTCAGAGCCGGGCGCTAAACTGGGTTGAACTGGTTCTGGTGTTCCTGCAAAACCAGAATCGTTAACTGGATCAGAACCAGCTGCAAAGTCCCGGCTGGAACCAGAAGCTGGATCTGGGTTCTGGCCTGTAGGTGGCGCCGCTCACAGTGTTGGGAAACAACAGCAGAGGAGGACGACAGGAGGAGGGAAGCTGGAAGCTGACTCCAGCTTCCAGGCTAGAACTTTCTCCTCTAAAAAACCCAGAGAGGCAAAAACCTGGAAGGCTGAGATGTTCTGAACGCACCTGGAGACACCTGGAGAACCCTGAGGGAACCTGAACGCACCGTCAGGCTCCATCAGCACCTGAACGGATTCGGTTCTGATCCTCCAGCTTCTCAGGAGAACAGACCCAGTCCTCTGGGACGAAGGTTGCTGGTTCTAATCCCAGGCGCCATTTCTGCCGGTTCCTGACCCGACAGTAACTGAGCTTGGAGTCCGACTGCAAACGGGTCCAAACTGACTTTCCTTCAGAACCAGAAGCTGCATCAACAAACCAAACTTCTAAAGTTCTTCCAGAACGTTCCATCATCTTTTCTCTTTTGAGGAACTGGAACCAGCAACAGGAGTCCAAAACATCCGGACAACCCGACCCGACAGAGCCAGAACAAAACCCGGAGAACCATCTAGAACCTCTGGAACCCATCAGGTTCTGTTCTGACTGAACGGTTACCCGGTCCAGAACAGGAAGTGGTGGAACCAGAACCAGCAGCAGAGAGCCAGAGGAGCTGCAGCTCCAGGTGCTTCTGGTTGCCACGGTAACGCTGGATGCTGCAGCAAAGCGGTTTACTCTGCTAATCGCAGCAGTTTGTTCTAAACTCAGCTTTTGTTTCAGCCCCCTGTATGCTAATGAGCGACGGCTGCTTTCATCACAGAGAGGTGATGATTACAGGCTGCTTCACCTCAGGCACACACACTAACACACACACACACGCACTAACACACACACACACAATAACACTCACACACGCACTAACACACACACACTAACACACACCTCCACCCACATATTATCTCTGTGGTTTTTCTGCCGACTCGCTCACTCCGTCTTCAAAGAGCGGAAACACACGCTCACACACACACGCTAACACACACACAGCTGCTGCGGAGTGGGTGTGTGTGTTCCTCTGCTCTTCATTTTCTTTGTTCATTTCCTGTCCTTCCCTCGCGGCGCTCCCTCCCTCTGCGCTGCTTCTCGTCCTACTTTCAGTCAGAGGAGCTGCTCCGCTGCTGCTTATCCAGAACCGGTTCCCGCGGGGGTCTAGACCCAGGCCCGGGTTCTAGACCCACTCTGGAACCGGTTCTGGATCAGTTCTGGGTCGTTTTCCCCCTGGAACCGGCTTCAAATTAGATTCAGAGTCTGTCCTCGTCCCTTCCTGATTCTGGTTCTTCATAACTGACTGGATCTCTGCAGAACCTCAGAACCCGACCCAGCTAACAGGATCGGTGTATTTTCCATGTAGCAAATTCAATTTCAAATGTCAAATTGTTCATTTATGCAGCCAATGGAAACGCAGCGACTGGGTTATTATAAACTATTTAAGAAAAAAAATAATCCTGGTTTAATTGATCCACACCTGGACCAGAACCAGAACAGGAGGCTGACCCACCAGAACCACTCAACCAGAAAATGGCTTCCATGGAACGTTTCCAAGACCAGAACAGAGATTCAGATTTATTTGTATCCCAAACTTAATGTAGCATCAAAGTTATAACAGTTTGGGCCAGCAGAACCACTGCTGACCCAAAAGAACTCAAAGACCCATCAGGACAACTGCCAAGACAAAGTTCTGAGGAGACAGCAGTGGACCGCTACGGAGAGTTCTGGTCCGGTTCAACGCGGACTGAAGCTAGCTACACAGTGGTGGTGGTGTGATGATCTGGGCTGCTGGAGGAACCAGAGAAGATCCAGTTCCCTCTGGTTCTGGATCAAATCCCAGCAGCAGGTCCAGTTCAAGCAGAGAGGAGGCAAAAATATTCACCATACAGTAATCTATCAATAATATATCAATACTCCACCAATAATATATCAATACTGTACCAATAATATATCAATACTCCACCAATAATATATAAATACTCCACCAATAATATATCAATACTCTACCAATAATATATCAATACTCCACCAATAATATATCAATACTCCACCAATAATATATCAATACTCTACCAATAATAT
>CAEFZX010007376.1:0-14638 GCA_903066825.1 Alfaro cultratus | reverse complement strand
AAAAGCCAGTACTTTTTGACTTTTACTCAAGTAAAAATATTAATGTGGTACTTTTACTTTTACTAGAGTACATTTTTGTCTGTGTATTTGTACTTTTACTTAAGTACATTTTTTGAGTACGTTATACAACACTGGTTATAAGTGAAAGTAAATCACAGCAGACAGAGGCTCCTCAGTGAGGAGCGGAGGCTGATCCAACAGCTGAGCTGCTGAAGCTCAAATTACTAAGAAGGTTAAAGCTGGCGCTTTAAGAAAGGTGTCAGGATACACAGTGAGTCGCAGTTTGATGCATATAGTCAAACTTTACAAATTAACTTAGCCTCCAATCTGTGTCCAGTCGAACAAATTGAAACATTTTGGTTACAGGGACATTAGCGAACCTTGAGGTTTCTAGTGGAATCCATGTTTGGATAAATTAGAGCTGTTTTTGAATCAAATATGGTACTAAAGCATCATCAGGAAACTAGTTATCATGTCACACCTAATTGATATTTGGTGAAATAGGGCTTCCTTCATTCCAAAAGAGTTGGAGAAAGATGGCAGGCCTGTCTACATTTCCCATTTTGCACTAAGCAGGGTATGTTTTTCAATTTTCAATGGAGATAAAGATACATTTTAATATTGCATGGACAGCATCTGATGCTTATTTATTGCGGAGGCGATATAAAAACTGCTGAGGAGGTTGGTACTACAGAATGCTGCCTTCTTTGAGATCAATGCTCGGCAGTAGAACCGTCTACTAAGACCAAACCTAGAGGAAACAGCCTTTGTACAACAGCGTTCAGCCTTTGGTTGACAGGATGGACTCTTTTCAGCTGCATGTACACCCAAAACATCGACGCATGTGTGGTACATTGCTGAGATAAAGGAAGTGGAGGAGACTTTTGCTACTCAATGGCCAGCCGGTTACCATGGAGACCCCAGACACAGGTTGGCGGAGACACTTTGCTGACTTAGCAGTCACTCTAATTGCTCTGGATATTTTCCACAAATGCCAGCTTCGATAAAGGTGATGCAAGAAAATCAACTTTGTGTAAATTTGCAGCGACAAAAGTTTAACAGAGCATTGAATCTTGATTGCTGTCGGTGCTATAAAATACAGTCAAGACAAGCTTATCTAAAATATTCAGCCATTAAAGATATCTGCACTTACATAAAATTTATTGGCTGAATAAATTGGTTGTAAATTTTCTCTTTGGTTTCTGTACTCAGTTGTCTACGTGTTCTGAGATGATGTTGCTGATTTGGACGCACTTAAGAAAATAACCTGCCAAACTGGAAGAACATTATGCTTTTCGAGCCTCAAAAAGCTCCACTCACACTGAAAGATGCTGACCTTCCGACATCATGAATAATAAGTTCTGACAAGGTTGTACTTTCAAACTTTAAAGCTTTTAGGCTTAATTAAGAGGCTATGAGCCAGCAGGCATATTAAATTGATCTGTTTTTTTTAACAGGGCAAAGTACAAAGGTCAGATCTGACAAAAGGCAGATTAATCTGGAGTTGCATTGACACACCGATATCCAAATCAGACGTGGAAGCGTAATCGTTTTATTTCACATAAAGCGCATTAGCATTTGCTGATTAGCGGTTGTCTCATCAAACTGCACCATTTCTGCAGACCTGTTGCTACTGGCAACAGCAGGATGTTGGCGAAGGTAACATTGCCAGTCTTTTATAAATAATGGATTTGGCCGCAGCTTAGCTTCAGCAGGCCAAGTGTGACTCACCGCATCCATTCAGCCGTCTCGCTCATCCCTGTGTCCATTAACTCAATGAGGTTCTATAAAAGCAGATCCTGAATGCTGACACCGTCTGCTGCGAGATCGCCGGAGAAAACTCTGGAAAGTCCGAAAATCTTACATCATCATCAGATGTACTTCACTTTGTCTCATTTATTCAACTCAGCCATTTTATAGGGCTTTACTGCTACACTATGACCAGTTTAGATGAAAGGCCACCTTCATTTTATTGTGTTTTGGTTTTTTTCTCTCTGTTGGCTGAAGGCAAATCCTTTGTGTTTTAATATAAAGTGCTTTCAAATGTTTGTTTTTTTCTGAGTTGTGTTGTAAATAAAAGAATAAGTTAAACTAATTTGAGTTAGAGTTAGACTCGATGTTTTTTCAGAGAAGTTTAACGCTGTTTCAGATTTTATTACACAGTATTTCTAAGTTAAAAAATGTGAAGTCAGAATAAAAATGTGCATCGTGTGTAACCAGAACCTGACTCACTTTAAAGCATGAATGGACTCATTTTTAACGCTGAATGTTGCTGCGAATAAACATCTACGAATTTTTGTTTAATTATTAGTTCAAATTAGATCTACTTTAAAGTGGCCGTGGAAATGATCCTAAATTCAAGCCGTATAGTTTAACTTATCACACAATTCATGTATTATTCAAGCTTTTTTTCTTTGTTTTATCCCTTTTATGATTATTACTCGCTGTACTTTAATAATAGTACATCCACATTCTCCATGTTGGCAGTATACCACAGTTACACTGGTATGGCTCACCAGGTGTCTTCATCCAGTGAGATGATAAAATGTTACTTGGATCTTGATGTGTTGGAACACAGATAAATATGTGACCTTTGAACTATGCCCCAAATAAAAATGAGTCACCGTGTGTAGCTTCAGGCGAAATATTGCGGTGCTTCTTGAAGTTTATTATGCCTAAAAATAGCTTAAGAAAACATTTGTATGATTTTCCTGACAATTAAGCATCGCCGGGTTTCTCATGTTTCAATGTTCAAAACAAATGAAACCCCCAAAGTCAAATTCTCGATCTCTTCCGTTTTATTTGTGCAAAGCATAGATTTACAGTCATTTCAGTGCTGCTGCGGTTTAACAAAAACCTTTCTGATTACAGAGCGAGTTGCTGTGAGTACATATGCATTCAGTTACAGCTGCATAGATGACAAAAGGTGAGTAAAATCACAGAATACTTGTGGTCATCATCAAAGAATAGAACAACACCATAACGTACAGCGCAGCGAAAAAGACATCTGCCCACTTACAGATTTCTTTTGATTTGTTTTCAGATGAAGACTTTATTACCAGACAATGACAGTGAATAAAAATAAAACAGACGTTTTCAAATGTTGGGTCGGTTTTTATGGGAAAACAGCTCTCTAAGCTGACATTAGCCAATTGGAAAAAAGAAAGAGAAAAATACAAAGGGTTTTGAAGTGGTTTAGTCAAAGTCTTGGATCACATTGAAATTTTGCAGCATGGCTTTAAACAAGCCATTCAGGTGGAAACCTCTGCAATATGGCTGATTTAAAACATTTCTGCCAAAGGTGGGCGCAACCAGTTGCTAGGTTTAACATATTTTAGACGTCTCTGTTCCAGAACACCTTACTTAAATATTTGCACGACCTTCACTCCTGCTACCTAGGGCAGCAGAAGCCTGTTAATCACCCACGTATTTAAGTCAGATGTGTGGAAGAAAGGAAACACCTGCAACATGCAGGGCAGTGGCCCCTGAGGACCGAAACTGAGAAACACTGGTGTGAGGGGCAATTCCTTCTTCTCTAGGTTGACTCCGATACGTTTTCACACATAGTTGAAATCAACTACTCTTTATATTTTCCCATGTCATAAGAAGAAAGATTTTGTTTTTTTTTGATAATGATGATGATGAAAATTAGCAAAAATAGAAGAAATCTGTAAGGGGATGATACTTCTTCACAGCACTGTAAACCAGCAATGATGACAGGATAAAACTTTTTCATTATTTATCTTTGAATATTTTTTTCTACTTGTTATTTGTTAGAGAGTATTACATTAAATATATACAGAGTGGGTGTGTTTGTTCAGCGACCAGGGTCTAGTTACAGTTTGACTGAGAACCATTAACCTTGTTTATGTCTCAAGGTTCAATGTGTGTGTTATCCCACTTTAATAAAAAAAAAAAAAGAAAAACATGAATGGAATGTAGCGTCTTACTCATCAAGATGCTTTTCTTTTTAAATAAACAATGACATTACAAGAGAAACAAAGGAATAAATGTCTAAAACAAAAATAATAATTCGGGTTAGCTTAAAGGAAATCCCACAAGTGATACAGACAATAAGGATGTACATAAAAAAAAAAATTAAAAAAAATTAAATATCTGTCCAGTACAACCCCTTGCACATTCTGACGGTGGACATCAAGTATGATCTATCAAAATGAAAATAAATCTACATATTAAACACATTAAAAAGTAAATATAAATACACAAGTACAACTAACATTTAAATAACTCCAAAGTCACAGTTCAGAAACAGTTTTTTTTTTATTTTTTTATTACTTTTCTTCTTTTTTTTAATAAGTTTTTCAAAAGTGCCACAATCGATGTTCAAATCTAGTTTTTAGCTTCAGGTGTAGTGATCAGTTGCTGCTATGCTTCACAGTGCTCAAAGGTTTTGACTACAATCACTGCAGCTTTTATATAACTCGCCTTTTTCGTGATGCCCACCAAAGTATCAACTTATAATCAGATGACAGAGAGGAATAAGGCAAAATGTACGCAGCGTAGATTAGCAAGTTTTGTCTGAAAATGGGGCAGAAATCAGAAACCAAGCAGAAAATGACGGACTAAGTAAATGTTTAAATCTTGCTTACACCAACTAGTTTGATGTATTTATTTTCACAGCGTGCATGGCGGATTAATGGCTTTGGACTTTAGACTAGGACTAGCAACTGTCAGCATGTCCCAAATAAGGAACTGTTCACAAAGTGGGTAAAAGTGTTAAAATGCTAACTTTCCATAGGGAATATTCTGTGTTAGTATAGAGGTATAACAGAATAAAAACAGTGTTGTAGTGTGTCTCAACATTCAGGCTAATTATCTTTGCTATGATTAGCTTTTCCTTTATTAAATACTCCAATTTAAAAAGCAGTCATCTTTAACTTGAGGAAAATAAAAGTTTTTTATTAATTTGGTCAAATAGGTTCAAACTGCCTTAAATAGGGAAGTGGGGTGAGGGTTTTCCTGATTTTACAAAGCACAATTTGTGGATTTTTGGATATATTTATTCAGTTTATAAAAACTAAAAGTAGCTGTTCAGCCCATTCCCTGATTAATCTGAAGTAGACTGAGTTTAGGAAACAGTCCAGTTTAAATTCTGTACTCAAGCGCAACGAAAAAAACATTTGTTGAAATGTCCAATTTAGATTTTTGAATACGTCTGCAGATTTTGATGACTTGAAAAAGCAAAAATACTTATGGCTCTAATATTAATTTCACAATATGATATGACAAATCAAAAAAAAAAAAAAAAAATTAATTTAAACATGAAGTAATACAGAAATCCTGTTAAGTATTTTTTTATTTTTTTTTAAAAACATCACATTTTCTTATCCATTAAAAAACAAAATACGGAAATGAAGAATGGAAAACTTCAACACTGTAGGAACCACGTTAAAGGGAGGCCCAGTGAGCCAATTAAACAGAAAAACAACTAAACACAAGAAACTAAATATGGTATTTAACTACAATACATGTATAATTGGTGTTTGGGGTCCGTTGATTTAGTGCAGTGATTACATTTCTCCGGTTTCAACATGTGGATCTATGTATATTACTCAACTGCGTAATAGTTGAGGTAAACTTGAGAGACCGTTTGCCCTTTTCTGTTTTCATTTCTGTTATCAAACGCAGCACGATTTTTATCCCCGACTGAAAACACAGATTATAATACAAGCTCGAATTTTTAACATGACCTAGGTCTCTAAATTGTAGAAATCTTTCAACTACCTCTTTGTCACAGTAATTATTTACAATGTTTACTTTAGTGATTTGTGCAAAACGGATTAGCTTTGATGCCTCGACTGCCAGTGTCGTTACTCTGGATGAAGAGTACAATGAAGAGGCAGCGTGGTACCAGGCACTTGTGTCAACACACGAGTGACCAATCACCAAGAGTCTATTATTAGAGACAAAGAAGCAACGCTCTATGTAAAGCTGTCTCTAGTATACAATTGTCAATGTGGCGTTTAGCAGCAATGATCATAAAAACATGCTAAGGTATTTGGCTCAGTAAATTGTACAGAGATGTGTATCTATTGGTCACTTAAATAAAATAAAACACTTTTAACACTCCATACTTCTGCTTTAAAAAAATATAAAGCCCAGTTGTGAGTATGATTAGTAAGGATGTCACAAAGACTCAGGCATAAGCAAAACTGACATAACCGACGAGTTTATGCATCCGAGTATCATCTGGAGGATATTCACATCTTTAAAAAGTCCTGGTCTGACAATGACAAACACACCCAAATAAAAAAAAAGGAAATCACAGCAAAAGTGTAGAGAAAAATCTATAGATCAAGTCATAATTTCACCAACCCCTTCAGCCCATCATCAGTTAACAGGCTACTGGCACATTGAACTCTATATAATATATTATAATACACATAGTTAGCAACTGGCTGCCTCAGTGAGCAAAACTAGGCAGAGTAGTCTGCGTTTTGGTTCCTTCCCATAGAGCATCTCCATCAGAGAATGATTGATACATACACATTGATGCAATGTTAACATTTCCGCTCTAGCAGTAACCCAAACCTGCCATTCACCTACTCAAATCCGTCATGCTAGCAGTGTGGTCCAGCAGAAGCAGAGAGGACATCTGAGCAGCAATGAAGGTTAGTCGAAGTCAGTGCCTTTCCTTTTTCAGTTGGCCTTTGTGTAGCTACATTGTAAACTTTGAGCTGTGATTGATTTGGAGGTGTAACTCAAGAGCCATTGGATTAAGTTTTGGCTTTGGTCAACAAAACACCAACACAAGGCAGCAAAATCCCCTTCAAAGATGGGGAGAGTAGGTAAAGCGTGGATCTTTGAATCTTTTTTCAGCCTTTGTGTCCTCTTGCTGACATTTTGGCTCAATGTGTTGTCTAATCACCCAGTCGCCTGCTCCATTAGGCAGCCCAGATCATCTTCTGCTGGAAGTAGGCGTCAAACCTGGCCTGGGCGTACTCCTGCAATACAATCAGGCGTTCGTGAACACATGGCAATGAGCTTTACAGTGGTCTGAGTTTTTAACTTTTGTAGTTAAAAAGCTAAAACTGGTTTGCTTATTAATTTGTTTGTACAACCGCAGCCCATCCCTGGTGTTTAGCAGCATTTTTGAGCCCAAATGAATCAAACTATTTTAATAATCCTTCGATTATGACAGAAAGAGTCCACAACGTTTTTTCTGAAGCATTCCAAACTATTGTGTTCAAAATGTTCAAATTTTAACAACATCAAGTGCAGTGGGATGCAATATTTTAGTTACTTTGATATGGTGTTTAAAAAAAAAAAAAAAAAGTAGCATAGTTGATAACTCCTTTTTTTTTTTCTTTTACATCAATCTGTTATGATTCAAGGGTTTTAAATAACTGTTCACCACTAGTTCATCACATCCTGTCCGGCTACCATGATAACCTGCTCCGATGGACTCTGTCCCCGTCTCAACTCGAGGTGTTGACACAGTGCTTGCTGCCATTTGCACATACAAACACGCCAACGACAGTGAAAATAACAAAATGTAGAGAAGCCGACTTTATCCCTGTACGTTAAAAGAAAAGGCTCACCAGGTATCCAAACTCAATGGTTGACAGTCTCGCTTGGATGATGGACCACAAGCCCCAAAAGAAGTGAGATGCAAGTGAGAACCTACCAGCAGAAGCAAACACAGAGCAAGTTTTGCACTTCTTAGAAAAAAACACTTTGAAAGTATTATCTTCATGCTAGTCGGGTTAGACATTAAACTCACCTGTTGACTTCCACATACAGCTCCTCCTTCAGCTTCATCTGGTGCTCTTCGCTCAGGTTGTCAAAGCCCTGGTCGGACTCTCGCAGGTAGCTCTCGATGAAGTGAAGCTGCCCACAAAAGACATTCACATCAGTTAATCGTCCATCATGAACAAAATACACAAGGCATAAGCGAGCTGACGCGGACCTGCTGGGCTTTGGAAGGGTAGTTCTGGGTATCGACTTTGAAGAAGGGAAACTCTTCGCAGGTGTAGTCGTACATCCACTCACAGAAATGGTTGCCGATGTCAAAGCCTCTGCAACGCAAACAGACAGTGGAGTGATCTATGGGTTAATGCCTTTAGTTTCATTAATCAGGGTCATGATCAAGAATGGATCCTCTTCGTTCTGTTTGCTTCTGTCTGAAATTTCAATTTAATACAGTTTGCTTTATTTATAAAGTGCCCAGTTCACAAGAAATATACATTTATTCATAGGATATTTTGATTCTATTTGAATTATTTACAGTTGTTATTGTTGAAATTGCTAATATCTCACTTTACTTCCTACTTTATAAAAACTCAGTGAACACACATAACGTCCTTTCAATAATGTCTACACTATTTTGTGTCTGTATAACATCTACAAAAAGGTCTGCATTAAGATTGAGACCACATGTTCTATTTATTAAAAAACCCTCCTGTATTTGATTTATTAAAAAAAGACCTTACATTAGAATATCAATAATATATTTTTTCCACTTTCTGTTCTTTCTGCAGGAGCCTCTAAACAGGGCAAACAAACAAAACATGTTGGCACTACGGCTTCCTTTTGTTTCTTTATTGTGTTTGATGAAGAATCAGTCCCAACCAACTCTTCTCCCATTCTCTAAAGCTTTGATAGCAGATTGTGTTTACTGCTTTAAGAGTCTTGAATGATCAGAAAATGTTCATTCTGAACAGTTTTCATATCTCCAGATGTCTAGAACATTCTAAAAATAATTAGAGGCATTTCTTTCTGACTTGCCACATGAACTTTACTTGTGGCAAGTAAAAAAGAAAGATATGTGTCCCAGTGGAACATCAGGTGCATCTTTTTTTCAGGCTACTGTCCTGAACGAATCTGGGCTTCATTATGAAAACCTCTTGATTCAACAGCTTGTAGAACCACTTTGAGTAGATTTTTCGTTTCTTCAGAAATCTTTATCTGGATGACTTCTCAGTCAAGTTTCAGCAGCTGAGCCGATGGCCACACATTTAATTCTGCAATATTTCACCTTAGTGACAGCAAGACGCCCGAGTCCTGTGGCCATGACTTCCTCTTCTATGTCATTTCACCTGATGTGTCCTGTTTGGTTTGCTGCCGCTGTGTGTATTTGATTGGTCTCATCCAATCAAACAGACATTCTCTCATGACTCTTGTGCTCCGCTTAGCTCCAGCTTTGTAAACACAAGCTGTACTGCAACAGAGAGGTTTTTTTTCCTATTTGGAAACACCAAGTTATTTACAAAAGCCTTTCTACCCATTCCCTGATCGATAAACAGCAAAAATTGCTTCTGTGTGATTATTTCTAATCTGTTTCCATCTTAACGTTTTGGTAAGACACCTGAATGACGCCGAGCTGTTGCTTACATGAAAGTGATACATCATACTGACCAGTTAATGCTGCAACTTTAAGTTAATCCAACAGAGGGAGCAAAGGTGTATATAATTTTAAACATGATTGTTAGCAGTCGTGAAAATCCCTTTTTGCAGAACTGCAAAGTAGATTTTACTCTATTAAATACAATTTGCATGGGCACATGACAGATTTTTCAAAGTAATTTTCTAATGGTCAAAATGATTCGGGAACTAACAGAGAGTGGCCTCTTGTGTTGCAGCAGATATAATTTCCCACACATTTTATCAGGACTGAATCAGAATTGTTTTCGTCTCAAAGTCTCCCTTTGCTCTGTTGGGAGATGCCAAATGGGGCTGGTCTCCCCTTCTGTTGTCTTTTTGAGCCAATGCCTATCAGCCAAGACCTAAAAAACCCCAAACACCCCCCAGTAAAGGGTCAGAGTGAGAGCGATGGTGGGCCAGCACCATGAGGTCACGTGTTTGCTGTGCAACATTTGCAGGGGATAGGCTGAAGTTTGGTGGGAGGAGGTGGGAGTGCCCTGTGATCTACTCCATTTCCCATAAATGAGCCACTGAGGAATTCACACACACACACACACACACACAAGTAGGTTTTTCTATCGTCACAAGGATTTCACATTGAATTCCATTCATTTTTCATTAACTTCTGTAGCGTGACCCTGACCCTAAACCTAACCGCTACCAGTACATGCCAAGTCCTAAACCTATTTGTAAAAAAGTGCTCCTTTAGATTAACAGCAGTGTAAATCCACTGCACCATCATGTCTCAAAGTCACAATCAGGTCTTTCTATTCAGGGTGAGAATATACTTATTCCTTAGTAATCTGCAGAACAGTGATTACATAACAGCTGCAGTGAGGCCGAGTTACAAGCGCCAGAGTCAACAAATATTGATGAAACTACACTGCCTGATTTCTCTCTCCTCCCGCTTCGCTGTCTCTGACTTTGGTTTTGTCCCTCTCTACAGCAGATTGCAAGCAGAGCTCATCTCATTTCCATTGGACAGAAGGTCAAATGGGAGGAGAGTTACTGGAAGGAGGATGGGTATATGGAGATTTGCAGTTTGTAGAAAGAAAATTATTTTGTGCCTTCGTTTCGCATCATTTTGTTAAAGGGGCAGTTTTATATATTTTACAGGCACAGTGACATTTCACAGAACAATAGTGGCTATTTTACTTTCAGTTGTAATAAGTATGTTGTATAAGTCAAAAAGGATGAATGGATGGTTTAATATTTTAACTTCCATGGCAGTCTCGATGGTAAGCGACTTTTCCATATTTATGCTGTTTTTTATTTTTTCTCCAAACAGAAACTAAGTAGTTGACTTTATGTATTTCTTTCACATTTTACTTTAACGTTATTCCCAACACTTTAAGGATGTAACATATCTAGTCCTAATATACCAGAAACATAAGAGAAGTCTAAGTAAGATAAACAATACAGTCACCACTAAAGCACTCCACACCAAAGCAATGGAAGACAGATCAGATATGGTATTTTATAGGAGTTTTAAAGACATTTTCACTATTTATAGTGAGCTGTGTGACTGGAGAGTGAGTGGTGGAATCATAGAAAGTCAGAACGGCCAAGATTCATAATGCCGTTGAGAATTGAACATTATCATCACAGCATGCATTTATTCAGTTCTGTATTGTTTTTTTTTTTTTAGTTTGTTTTGATTATTTGTTTTGCATTATGTTGCTCCTTTAGTACCTGTAGTTGTAGCTGCTGTATTCAAAGTCAATTAGCATCAGCTTCTGTTTGTCTGAGCTGTGGCGGCCCTTCAGGAGCAGGATGTTTCCTAAAAGCAACCCAAGAAGCAAAATTCAGTTCCTCTAAAAAGGACCAAAACAGATACAGAGTAAAGACAAACAGAGTGTGTGTCGGTGTGTTTTACCTTCTTGGCAGTCGTTGTGGCAGAACACCACAGGGGAGTGTGTGGACTCCAGGAGCAACCTGGTCGCACATAAAAAAGAAGAGCCACTTCAATGCTAAGATGGTGAAGTGTTTATCCAGGGAAATTAACATAGATTACCACCGTATGCTTAAGGTTCCCAATTTGTTTATCCAGATGTTATTTAATCATCTGTTACAGAAAGCTTCAGGTCACTTTTCACTGATCATATGGCTGAAAAAAGAAATCAACAGCCTGTTCACCTTGGTTTTAGATTTTAGAATCATGTTTCCATGTTTGTTGAACAGAGAGTATTTGAATTATACTCTCATGTGCTTCTTAAATGTTTTGTTGCCCTTTTGCAACATTACATCAGGACGTATCATCGGTTAGCGCAATTTTAAGGCTGTGCCTCCACATGTTCTATAAATCCGTGATCTTGGTGGCTTACTTTAGCGTTTCCATCTCCTGCGGCAGGTTGTAGGCGAGCATGCTGTTGAAGCGGCGCAGATGGGACTCTCTGGTGAAGTTCAGCCTCATGACTTGGCTCAGGTACCTGGTGAAAAACGACATGAGCAGTTACCACAAGACAGTTCATATCGAAAACTTTATTTTGACTTGAAATACTTAGGCTGGGCACTAATTTTAGATTGTTGAAGTGAGAATGGGCTGATTCTGAAATTGTTGCTGGGATTTTGTGTTTTTTGGTATAATCTTTAAAATTAAGTCATGATGTCAAAAACACAAATGTTTTACGACATTTTCCCTAGCACTTGTCTACAAATTTGCAAGTTTATGTAAACAAATCTATTTTACTCTTTTATTTATTAGAATTGTGAACGTTTGCATTCGTGCTTCCTGTGGGCAAAAATCCTTATTTCTGCAATAGCTTGCTCTGTGTAACAGGCATAATTTTCATTGGACGGGGACTGGTTTTTTTTAGGATAGTTTAACAGTTTCTCTCTCTGCAGTTTTCTCATTTTCCAATATGTATCTGGAAAACTCATATTTTCTCGTTGATGTGGAAGTTTTCACATGAAAGGTCAAACTGCAGGATGACAGAATAAGAGAGACAAGAGCAAATTATAGGTGCTTACAGGAATGTGGTGAAACAACCTGCTATTGTGAAGTGCTTTCACAATAGCAGACATTGTGAAAGCACTTCAGATGGGAAAGCCTCTCGATAAGCTGATATCTGATATATCAATAACTTATCAGCAGTGCCACATGTTATGGAAAAACCCTAGGTTACTGAATAACCAAACCTTTCAAAGGCCGATTAATTGAACGGTGACACAGAGGCCTGAATGACTCACTTCTCCATGGTCCCAAACAGCCATTTCGGCTCCTTGTTGAAGGGCATCCTCATCCCGTGAAACCTGGCCATCTTCTGTGCCACCTCAGCGGAGATGCTGGGGTCGCTCAGCTCACAGGTGTCCAGTTTACGGCTCTGTAACGTCACAGTTTTTTCTATTACAACTGAATTCACCATCAAGACAACTATAACAGGATTTCCCCCAGTTTATTATAAGCATTTACATCTCGCGCACTGCCACTCAATACGTGCCTTGACGTGCTTGGCTCTGTGTCGGCACTTGCAAATTGATGAAGTTAATGCAAATAAACCCCTAGTCAATCATGAAGACATCTTTTTCACCTAGTATTCCTTGAAAATACTGCATTTTCTTTGAAAGTTAAAGATGAATCACAACCAGCAAATCACAATACCACACCAAGCTGCAGATATTACTAAACAAAGGAAAGGAAATACGAAAAATACTTGAATTTTGTACCATTTTAGGTGATATTCCTTTAATTTTATTTTACTTTTAAATGTGACCAGGGCTGGCCCTAGGTTTTATAGGGTCTTGAGCAGAACATCATTTAGGAGCCCCATTTTCCTGTTAAACATATCAGCACCACAAAACAGACTTGGTGGGATCTGAAAGGGCGGGACAAGTTTCAGCTTTAAAACAATGCTGATAATTGGTTGTTCTTTGCTGGGCGGTATTTGTGAACAAACCACGTTCAAACACAAAGATTTAGCTCATAGCACCATGATTGTTGACATGGTAATACATCAAACTATTAAGAATATTATTTGCACTTTTACAGAGAAAACTTGCCAACTCCTTTAAATCTGAAATTGAAATGTTAAGCAATTTAATCCATTGTATTTATTTAAGCTGAAACCATTTATTAATAATACTCTCACTATCCATAAACATGTTAAAATTCTAGGTCTGTGTAAAATTTCAAGCCTTTATGGGGCCCTTGAAGGTCTAAGTAGCTGCTTAGTTTGATCTTGCCATGGGCCGGCTCTGAATGTGACTATAATTACATACTGTTTTAAGATCCACTCGCTAATTACTTAATTGGGAGTTAAGTGAAGTGCAGAAATTACTGATATTCATTAAATCTTTTTTGGAAAAAGCCGACATTGCGACAGAAGCGCGTTTTCTCGTTCAGATATTCACTGGAAATCTACTTACAATCTTGCTGTAAACCAGGGGAGCTCATAAGGTCGATCGCAATCGACCGGTCGATCTCGGGAAGGTTTCGAATCGATTGCGGCAGCAGGTGACAAACTGAAGGCCACCAGGACGCTGAGACAAGAACTTCCTTTTCTGACGGGCTTATTAAAATATTCACTAAGATCCAAAACGTTTGCAGCTTCATTAAATAATAATAAAATCAACAAAACATGTTAAAATTGATAATCTTAGTAATTATTGTTTCAACAAGGTGTTGCGCAATTCAGTGCGTTTCGGTTCCATTAACAAAAAAAAGCGACTCAAAGACCGACTGACTAGCAGAGCAGGAGTTTAAATGAGCTAATCAATCACTACAGAGGAGAGGGTTATTAATAATGCAGAAATAAACATCTAGCCTGGAAACCTGATATCGTAACGGACTGAATGTTTTTAATGTAATCTCTGCTGGGCTGCGGGGCGCAGGCGGTTGCCACGGCAACGGATGTGTTTAACGACAAAGAGAGACGGAGAGTAAAAAAGTGCCAGTGGTTATGAGTTGATCACCTGTTCGGGTTATTTTACCTTCGCTGTGGATCTTTACAGCCGCTGTAGTTTCTGAACGTTCAATAAACAACACACTTGGACTAATTACCTCGTTTGTTTGTGAGTTTACGTCACAACAAACGTCAAATAGGACAAATATATTTCATGAAGTTTTAACAAACAAATGGCTTCTACCGAGATAATTATGTGAAATTAAATTAATTATGTCCCAACTTCTGAAGATTTACCTTTACCTTAACAGAGCTCTTTGCTTCCTCCTATCAGTTTGTAGTTTCTCATATTGACGTCATCAAACCAAATTTCAGATCTTCCATAACTGACTGACCTGCTGGCCTCAGGTTTG
>CAEFZX010007373.1:0-91579 GCA_903066825.1 Alfaro cultratus | reverse complement strand
TACAATTTTCATAGTCATGAAAATAAAGAAAACCATTTGAATGACCAGGTGTGTCCAAACTTTTGGTCTGTACTGTATATATATTCACACCCCTATAACTTGGCACATATTATGTTGCAATCAAAAACGCAATATAGCTTATTGGGATTTTTTGAAGTTAGAACAACACAAATTATTGTTTCAAGTGGAAGAGAAAAACAAATAATCTCAGAAAATTGTATCTTGCATGTCTGCAGCTTCCTTTACTCTGATACAATAAATAGTCTTTTAAATGAAAAGATACTAGCTTTTGTTAAAACCTCTCTGGTTTATTATTACTGTCAAATACAGCTTAATACTGTAAAATAACAATTGGTTGTTGTTCAGACTCTAACTGCTAGATGATAGCAAAGTGCTTCTAGTATGATCCTTGGAATGTGCAGAGAATGCATCAACAGGCTCTTTGGCTGCATTTTGACCAGAAGCATTTGGAAACAAAACAAAACAGGGATTTTCTTTCTGCCCAATGTTGGCCTCTCACATAATAGACATTTGTGGTTAACACACAACAAAATGAGGTTAAAGTTCAACCAGTATGAATACTTTTTCAAAGCTCTGTAATTAGACACTGACTGTCAGGTGTTTGAAGCATCGTCTCCTTTGTTTCCAGGTGTTGAATCTCTCATGGCTTGCTTTGAGTTCTTTGAAGAGCTGAACGTTGACTTCCACAACAGGTTCTTCCGTAAGCTCAGCATAGAAGATAATGAGATCAGAAGCAAAGATCATCTTTCTCATGAAGACCGGATCCATTATCTGCTGTCTTACTGGGTGGAGAAGAAGGGGAAAGAAGCCAGTCTAAACCACCTGCTGAGAGCTTTATTGGATCTTAACCAAAGACGAACAGCAGAGACAGTCGTGGAGAGAGCTGTTCATAAAGGTCACTATGAACTTGAGAGTCTGGGAGATGATTAAAGGAAGTGTGTTAAGTGTTTTCCATTTTATAGTTCAATGAACAATGTTACTGTGAGTTGTGAAAATGCTGTAAATACCAAAAATGTCTTCTAAGAAATTTGACTTTGCATCACAGCCGCATCTGATGCCTTGAAACTGGCGTCTGTCTCTTTAAGAAGCTCATGTCCTCTCCGTCTTCAGAATATTGTTTCTGATTCTGTTTACAGCTGCTGATAGGAGCTCAGCAGAGTGCAATACCACCAGATGTTGCTAATCACTGCTGCCACTAGTCTGGTGGAGTTGTACTCTGCCTGGAAATTATCTGTAGGAACTTCTGTCTCTGGTATTTTTTTTAATATCTGTTTATTTATGTTGCTCATTTGATTGAGACTCCAGACCAAACAGAATGTTGTGTTCAGGGTGGTCAATGTTACTGTTTTTTATTTCTCATGTGCATATTTTTTATATTACATGGTGAATGAGGATTCAAAATGATCTGTGAACATTTATTGAAATGTGTGTGATCTCATGTATTTATGCACTGAAAACAGGTTTAATTTATTATATCATCCCTTTTCATCCTTGTATTAAATGTTTTCCCAGTCATGAGGTGCTTTTGATAGGCTCAGAATTAATTTATTTTTTTAGATATAATTTATTATCCTCAAGGGCTCTTAATAATAGCAAAACATTATAGAAGATCAATTCTGATTTTGTTCTGTTTGACATTTGATTGGTATTTGCTGAAGCTTAATGTACATATTTTTCATCCACATTTTCTATGCAGTGATGTTCTGTTTGTCAGCTGGTTCTGATCGGATGTATCTGCTTCAGTTCTAATTTTTTTAGGTACATGTTTCAGTTCTGGTAACTTGCTGTTCATCTGTGGTTCAGCTCATTCTGATATAAAGATGAAAGAAACAAAAAACATATTTTCCTCTTTGTCATATTCTGTATTCAAACCACACTTGTTTAGGCCACTTTAATCCAACTCTTGTTTGTTTACCTAGACCAAAAAAGTGACTTCTGCTTCTTAATTTACAAAAGTATTAGTTCCACTGGCAGATATTTTGATCTGGCAACTGTCTTAAATTTAGTATTTAGGATTTTAGTGTTTTTTAGTACTCTTATCTCTTAGTAATGTTGATCTGGTAATTGTGTTAATTTAGTATTCTAGTGATTTTGTAATATACTGTGTGAACTGTAGTGTATGTTGTGTGTAATGTCTTAAGCTGCTGGGACCTTGAATTTCCTCCTGGGGATTAATAAAGTATCTATCTATCTAGATATTTTACTACACTTGAAATAAGCCAAAGCATCAAATGAATAATATATTCCAACTTGTTTTAAATCAATATATATTTTATAACTTTTATATATTTATATAAAAAAGCAATAGTTCCCCTGGCAGAATATTTCACTTTAAAGACATTTTTCCGTTGTAAGTGAATTAATCTACCAGTTGAACTACTTTTTTAATCAATACTTTTGGAATTATTGACTTAAAGCAAGCTCTTACATCTTGCTGAAAATTTACTTGTGTGATATTTTGCCCATTTAAGTGTACTAAGATATTTGCACCAGAAACTAACTACTAAGACTTTGTGTTTTCTTAAGTGCAGTAATGATTTTAGATTCTGTCATTAGATTAGGGTATTTGTTCTTTTTTTTTTTTAATCATATTTCATCCCATGAAAAAGAGCCATCCTTTACTTCCAACATATTTTCATCTTTAAATCTTAAAGATAAAAATAAAATGGTGGTTCTTTAAAATGACACCAGATTTTCTATAGAGGCAGTCATGTTGCAGTTATAGCTCTAAAGGAGTTTTATTTTGCTGAAAAAAATGGTTCTCTGGGTTGTGAAGGTTTCAGACCCCGCTAGTCCTTTGATAAATCCATGAATACTGAACAGAATTCTAAGACACTGACCACATGCAGAGCATTTCCTTGTTACGTGACCTTTAGCTGACCCTCCGCAGCTGCGCGTGCATCGCAGAGTTCGGTATTGTCCGGTGGCAGCAGGCGGTGACTCAGCAGGTGGACATGTAGGAACCCGCAGAGCTGTTTCTGTATTAAAACCTCTCGAGCCATGACTTTTAGCTATTGCGGGCCTTTTGTCTGGAGGTAGGGCCTGGCGTCAACCTGCTTTAATCTGTCATAAATGCTACATCCGTGTATTAATCTGGCCTCACGAGCTGCTGCGACTCGGTTTCGCTCGCCAATAGTGTCGGCAGCCCGCTGCCTCATTTTGCCCTTCATTCTTTATTCGGCGGGCTGAGCGGTGAGCTGCGCTCGCTGTTCATTTACTCTGAAGACAAGTGTCTTTTTCTAACATTACCATAATGAATGCTGATGGGCTCGCCGTGTCCGTCATTTCAGAGAGCAGCCCTACGGTGCGCTCTCCTGGTCTTTAATAGAGGTGTCACACCATCCTTCTGTTAAATGATGCCTCCGCTGTAACAAATCAGCCTTCTGACTCTCATTCATCAAACTAATGTTGTCTGAGAATATTATTAAGTGTTCCGTCGCGGCTGTCCGCCGCAGCAGCCAAATTACCGCTCAAGAAAGGTGATTTGGTTCGCTTGTAATAAAGGTGTAGAGCGTGGCTGCTCAGGGCCCATATTATACTTCATTACATCAAATAGAAATGTGCTTGACATTGAATATTCAGGCTATACATTGTGGTGGCGGAGTCACGCTGATGCCATAAGCAGTTCCTTTCAATTAAAAAAAATAAATAAATCTCTTTATTCCAGGTTTTGCATGCGCTGGAATGCATCAAGAAATCTATTTTCTTGGGTTTATTCTAAAATTGTGTAATTCCAAGTAGAACAACGTTGCTATTTTCCTTGGTGGGAGATCAAGTTTTTCTTCTTTTTTTTTTTTATTTAAAGCTACCTACAGTACATAAAAGCAGAAAGTAGTGAGACAGGGAGTGCAGGCCAGAAAATCTGTGGTGATCCATCCATCTATCCATCCATGAGGGATGTGCGACTTGGTATTTTGGAAAAGTCTAGAAACGTCTGCAGCACAAATAGCAAAACCCTCCAGTAAGTAAATACTTCAAGCAAAAGACATGTTACACATTTTATTTACTTTCACTGCTCAATAGGGTGAAACACATTAACAATAAAAATCAGAATCCAGTTCGTTATTTCATTACTTTGGCTGAATTATGACAAACTGCCTCGTTATGCCTTAAATCAAAATTAGCTAAACTGGCTACTTTGCCATAGACTTAGCTCTTTTTTCTGTCAAAGGTAGCCAATATTTCAATCATATTTAGCTCTCTAACTCTTACTTTTAATAAGAAGAGTTTGAAACAGGAGAGAGGGGCTGAGCGTTACCACTGGCCGACAGCTCTGTATGGGAGCCAAGAGCAGAGGGGCTACTACAGAGGAGCTGGCAGTAAAAAAAATAAATAAATAAAATAAAGTATGCCTTTATTTCTTTCCATCTTCAACGTAGAGCGTTGAACTATGATTTAAAATCTGAATATTTTTCTAGAAAAACTGGTGCTGAGCCTTAAGTTTAAGTTATGATACTTACAAAATAATCAATTTCTACAAATGTTTAGGTTCTCAGCCATCCAGGACATGGAAAAAAAAAGTTTAAAGCAACTTAAGTTATAATTTAAATAACACATAGCTTGTATTAAATCAATATTTATGAGGAATTTTATTAAGTGGAGTTACTCATTAAAACTTGTTTTTAGTCAGAGCCTTAAATCTTTGTAAAGGTGTACCAGAGACAAGATCGTGACACTGAACCAAACTCATATCTAAACAACATTTGCATCTTAGTTTGACCTCTATGTTTACTGCTGCGCCCCCAAGTGGCCATAAAGCATAATTAGCTTGGCGCTAAAATCATTTTCCATTACTGTGCTTCTTAGTTAGACTGTAGTTTCCTGTGATTAGTGGACCTGAAGAAGCCCAGCTGCCTCTCTGGGCTCTCGAAAGTCTTCATTCGCAATAATAAAACCCTCAAAACGACCCCTTCCCCCTCGACTCAGCTGTCTGCATCTTCATGGATCTGAGGACAAAAACCCAAAACCCTGGGAGTGTGAACTGAGGAGCCAATCTGACCTCTGGGATTAAATCAAGGGTGCAGACTGCAGTTGGTTCCTTTGATGAAATCACTCTCAAGTTGTTTCCTGTGACTACAAGACAAAAGCAGTAACATATCAGGCACTGTTACTGCTGTGTTACACACACACACGCCAACCAGTTTCAAATTCCATTTTCCTAACTATTGTGCCTACATCCATGCATCAAGAATAAATTCGATTTGCTCTTGGATTACCTCTCACAGTTCTCCCCACACCAGAAGTGCTGCTTCTGAAGGTTGCTGGGTACTTCAGAGCGATGCCACATGAATAGCAGCTGATTGTGATGGAGGCGGCCATGATCACTCCATTCAGGCCAAGGAAGACAGGGTTAATCAGTGATGAAGAGGAGGTAACGAGGTTGCGTTATTCCATTTTCAGCCTCAGGGCTCTTCTGCAAAACTTGAGGTATAACCAAATTAAAATAGGACTCTAAAACACGAAGCTTTAAGAGGTTGAATAATATTACTCTGTTGCAGAAAAAGGAACCGATGTCTCCGGCGCAGGCTGAGTTTGTTAGACTGATGTGAAACCCTGCTGGGGATAAATAGTGGAATGTAGAAGGTAGCTGTGACAGAATTCATGATGACTTTCTCGGGGTGAAAGGAAGTTGGCGGATGCTTGATTTGTGGAGTCAGCCTTCTGCTTACTGACAACAGATCAAGATCCCAGATTCAGGCCTCCACTTTGTACTCTGCTTCAGGAATGAATTTATCCCACAACTCAATTAGTCTGATGTCGGTTTCAGCGGGGTTCTGAGAGGGGTGGAGTTTTGAGAACTGGGCTGCTGCATTGCAAAAGCACAAAATCTTACTAAGTATATATGGTCTAGTTTCTAGTACAAATTTAGTACCCTTGAAATAAGGCAAAACTAAGTTACAAGTGGCACTTCAGTAAGACAAAGGCGCTTGTTTTAAGTCAATAATTCCTTAATATTGATGAAAAGGTGTCAGTTTATTTGGTATATTATTTTACTAATAGGAAAAATGTCTTTTTATACATGAAATAATCTGCCTGTGGAACTAATACTGTGCTCTAAACCAGAAATACAGCTGGACGTCATTGACATAGATGTTACAGGAAATATCAGAGAAGGAAGGATAATGCCAGCAAGTGGAATAATATAAAAGATAAATAATAGTGGGCCCAGAAGCCTTGTTGAACCTCACATATTCAGGGGGTAGCATCAGAGGAGAACCTGTCTGTCTTTACACAGTATGTCCTGTGAAATAGGTATGAACATTGAGCCAGTCCAATGCTGATTCTTCCACCTTGAAACAAGATTGTGTTGGGTCTCTGTACAATCTGGAAGAGCTTAAGCTATTTTGTTAAAATAAAATAACTTCTCTGAACATCCACAGGTATTGTTTGATTAACTTATATTTAAAAAAAAAAGTTTTGTTAACTTTATATTTATTCATATTTTATTAAACTTTTACCCCATAACGCACTTTGGTCGGCTATGGTTGCTGTGGAAATATGACAGTTACATAACATTACCTCTAGGTGGAGCTGAAAGGCAACAGAGAAATTCTGAGTGACTTCCGTTCACAGATCCCAGCGCAGCAGCGTTGGAAGGATAGTCATTCAACATGTTCAACTTTCTATTTCTACTACTGTATATGTTTATAATAACATTGGTATTCTGATGGTCCACTGTTTGATTTATTTGCATAATGAATCATTTTAATTTGAACAGTGAAGTCTGTAGAGCTGCATTACAGGCCTTGAATTTTATAAGTAAACTCAGGTTTAGATTAAAAAAAAAAAAAAAAAAGTATGTAGCAGGTCAGGTTGTCCGACCAGCCTATGGCAGATAAAACCACATCTCCCACAGTGACTTGCGCTGGCAATACGGAAACGGGAAAGGTGAGGGTTTTTTTCCCCTGAAATGAAAGTAGTCCACCTGTTTCCTTCACACCTGGGCTTAATTCTTCACCGCTTTTTATTGTCAGCGGGACAATTTGTCTATAAATGATACACAGTGAAACGGTTTTAAGGTTAGTCTTTTATTAACTTTAATTTGGAAAACTGGAAAATTCGAGGTCGCCTCGCGCCTGGCACGTCGATAAGACCGATTCATTAAAGGCGACGCGCAGCCAGAGGTTAAATATTAACAGATCTTCCACTTATTGCCTGTCTGTATGTTTTCTGTTTGTTCGGAAGCTTTTTAGCAAGAGTTCTTTCTTTCCTAGAATTTCTAGAGATATTGTTTTTCGACAAATATGAATCTAAAAGTGGAGTGGTTTCTGGGTTTCTAAACACACGGTGCTCTTTTGTTATCTTTCCATCTGTACCGCCACCTGTCTCGCGCGCGAGGGCAGAAGATGGAGCGGAGTGATACTCAATCTCCCGACAGCCCCGGCTCTTTCCGCACCGCCTTTGAACGTTTCCCCCTCGTCGGCCTCAGCACAGAGGTTGAAAACGGAACTCCGCCGCAGGAAAACGAAACGATCCCGACTGGCTGCGTGAGTGACTGAGCAAACTCAGGGGGGGAGGGACTACAGTAACTCCTACATAACGTGGAGCTAAGTTCGCGGATGGTACAGTAGTGCGGTGTGTTCGCACTGCTATCAGGCAACCCAGTGTCTGTTGTCGAGGTAAGGTTATCGCTCTGACTCTTAACTCTAATGAAGGAATTGGTTTTGTTTACCACAACCTGGAAGGGGACTGCTTGTTGAGAACTTCTGACATATCTGTGCTTGTTCCTGAAAAACAGCTCCAGACTGTTTTTTTGTTTTTTTTTGACAGTTTTTAACTGTTGCAAATTCAGAAAAGTGAGGTGAAATGTGATTCACATCGTTCTTCCTCTGCTCTGCCTTTCAGATGAGGCCCACTGTGACTTTCTACCTGTGCTACCTGCTGTGCTTGGCTCTGGGGCTGGCCTGCGTGGCGTGTGTGTGTGTGTGGAACAGCCGGTGGAGGGGCGGCTTTGCCTGGGACGGCTCTGGACTCCAGTTCAACTGGCACCCGGTGCTGATGGTGACAGGTCTGCTGGTTCTGTATGGCTACGGTAGGTGAGCTTCACAGTTCTGGTTTGTGCAGAGTTTCATTTCTCTGTCTCACTTCTGTTTCTTCTTTTGATGCTGTAGGTGTATTTGAGTAGTCAGTACGCACGATTATGGGTTTTGTATTGGGATAGTGTGTCATGTGAGTGTCAGGTGTTATGTGGTACAACTTTTTTTCGTTATTGGTGAAACTCCTCAGTGATGGTGATCCCCACAAATGCAGAACCTGTACCATTCATCCTGTTTTACAGTGTGGGTTGATAATCTCTCTTAGTATGGAACCTTGTGATCAGCCATTCAGTTAATGTTAACAATAGGAAGTTAGCACTTCTGCTAACGTTGACCTTTATAGAGTAGTAACACTTACACACAGGCATTATGCTGATATAAAGTTAGTTTTACAGTCTCATACTGGTTAAACATAAACCTAAAATTAAACTTGTTTCATTTCTACGTTATGACTGTCTGTTTGTGACATTCAGAAACTCTCAGATTTTTAGCAGAGGGAAAGGTCTAGTAAACTTCTTACAGCTAGAGGATTGGCAGTGCTCAGCGACAGATGTTCAGCGTTTTACAACTATACCAGTTATGTTGAATATTTTGCTTCTTGAACAAAATCCCTAGTCGGGGAAACTACTTCTAAATCTGTTAGTCCCAAAGAAGGAGCCTTGAGGAACACCATCGGAAATTGCGTGGTAGCAAATGTTTTTGCTACGAAACTTGGTATTTTAGGTTAGCCATATTAAACTGTACCTTTTTTTTTTCCTTTGAAAACTACTTACTTGACAGAAGGAGGAAGTGTGTAAGGATCCAGTTTTGCTAGGTTGTAGTGACAACATCGAAATAGCTCTTCAGTTTAAGTTTCTGTTTTGTGGGTGATTCAAAGCTGTGTTTTAACTGGATTGTCAAGTAAAATATTAATCTGGAAATGGTCAGGTAAAAGGGACTTTGCCAAAGCAGAATAGAACTGACCGAGGAAACGATCTATGGTCCAAAAGATAGCTTAAGAAAGACTGGAGAACCTGCAGTCTCCAGGTTCTCCAAAGACTTTGGCTTTCCAGGGGTTTGGGGAAGCAGAGAAGGACTGAGGGTTCTAATACCAGAGATGGATAATGTTAACATTTTCCTTAGCATCATGATGGCTGTGACGTCAAATACTGATTCAGTGAGTGCAGCTGGTTGTCATCTATGGAACATGGCTGATTTGATTATTTGATTGATGACAATAGTTGATACAATTTAGGTCAAAGTGAATCATGTGAGTAACACCAATAAGGAGTAGGAAGTATGCTTACAGGTCAATTCAACCATAAAGCCAGAGGAACTAATCTCTTGTTACAGTTGAAGGCATGTTAATTTCCACAAAATACTAAAGCCATTGTTTCAGCTTTAAAAAAAAAAAATGACTCGGGATAAAGTTATGTTGGACTGTCAGGATCATTGGAATATAGTTAAGGTTAGAATTATTAGCTCCCCAATGAAATCACACAAAACTCTTCATATTGCCATAGAAATTACCATAACACAAAACTGTTCATATGTGTATTGCTACCAAAAGAACAAAATCATAATTTCCACAGAGTTTGATCAGTAGATTGCATTGATGTTCCGAATTTAAAAAAGATATCTAAAATATGACTAGAACAAAACTTGTTCTTGTCATATTTTACGTTATTAAACCTCCTGAGATTTAAAAATGAATGGTCTTACAACTGGCAATGCCTCTCACTGTATACTGTGTGCCTAATTATTATATGACATATTTTTGAGAATTATCTTTATTAATCACCAACTACAATGTTCTTAGTTAATCCAAAATGTTGATAAACCTCAAACATGTATGTTTAAGGAAGTAAAAGTGAGGTTTTGGTTTTCTTAGGGGAATACCTATATTTACACCTTCTTGGTGTCACTACATCTTAAGCACACGATTGTACTTGAAGTGAAATGTACATGTGAAACAGTAGCTGCTGAATCTGTAACCCACTCAGCTTCTCTGAGCGAAATCAGACTTTTTCTTGTCTGACTGATTCTTGCCTGCAGCGTTAATGACTCCTGTGTGTTGACTTACTGTTGGAGCTTCAGTTTAAACAATAAGCTGTGGCTTTTTGTCTACACACACTACCTTCCTCCATACTAATGAACCTGGAATTTCACTGACAAGAAACTCACTCTGGGTTTTTGCTGTGTGATGTAGCTCCAGCTAGCTAGCTTAGTTCTATTAAAGCTCCAGACCCAAACTGCTTATTTTATACAACCTGTGTTGAAACATGACATCTGTGTCAGTTATAGATTGGCCATTTGTTTAGTCTCTGATTGAGTTGAGAGCATGAGCTTACCATTTACCTTCAGAGCCTGGATCAGTGTTGCTGTGGTCAGTCAGCTCTGTTGGAACAAAATGGTCTCCCGGCTGTTTTTACTCAAGTCAGCTGAATTGATTTGAAGTGCGACTCTTCTGTCAGACACATGACTAGGCCTATCACAATAACTAATTTTGCTGAATAATAAATTCTCAGAGTTGTTGTTGTTGTTGTTGTTGTTGTTACTTGAGAACTTTTTCAAATAATTGACAAGATAGTGCAATTTTGCCCAGTAAACTTTATTTTTGTGAAGTACACTTAACACTGGAACTGGAAGACATTTTAAATGTCCAAAAATAAAACAACAACCAAAAATAATAAATAAAATGGAAATAAAAAAAACACACACATACGATACAATGACTAACATAGACTGTCTCTGTAAACAAAACTGCCATTCATAAAATATTAAAACACAATAGGTCTGTGTGGGGTCTAATTAAATGAGTTATTTTGAAAAACCAATCAATTAATCATAAGAATAGAAATTGAATTCATTTTAATTTATATTGCGGTTAATTGCTCATTGCGACCGACTTAGACATGACCAACCAAGCTCAGTAGTTTGGAAGAAAAAGGAAGATAAAGATTTTCTGCTGTCCGTTTCATGCCAGTTAACTGTCACGGTCTCGTCTGTCAGTATGCAGGTGGAGAAAAAAGGAATGAAAGCATTCATACTGTTTGTACATGTCAGTCTGAATAAAAATGTCCATGTTTCAGCAACAACTTTTTACATAAACCCAATTAAGTTTCCTCCAGAAAAGGTGACCCAGATGGCAAGCGGGTTAGGGCTGTCCACCAGCTGCCCACCTGGTTTCAGGGTTAAAATATTAAAAGTTAACAGGAAATATGAAAATATGACTAGATGTTGTTGTTAAATCGTTTTTTTGAATATTTTAAATGTTGTGTGACTCTACATTCTTCAACTGCCTGTCGCTTTGCCTCTGTCATACCGGCGCTTTCCCACTGTGAGACAATAAAGGAAATCACTTCTCTACCTGATAAAGTTTGATCACACACAGCGCTGCTGGAACACGTATTGAGAATGCATAAGATAAACGCACACGTTATTCTTTTTCACATCAGTCTCACTGTAAGCTCAACATGAACCTCTGAAAGCGAGTCTATAACTCAACCTTTAGTCAGGTTCACATCGAGCAAGCGGTGAGGTTGATGCGTACGTTGGAGGAGTGTCCTCTGAAAAGGCATGATCCTTATTAAAAGTTATGGGTGTGTTTTGTTTTTGTTCCTTGTGCGGTCTCTAGGAGCTGTAGTGTACCGCGTGCCGCTAACCTGGGGTCAGAATAAACTCCCCTGGAAACTGCTTCATGCTGCTCTGATGTTTGGCTCACTGATCATGTCCATCTTGGGACTCTGTGCCGTCTTCGACTTCCACAACGCCAAGAAGACTCCCAACCTGTACTCGTTACACAGCTGGATTGGAATCGCAGCCGTAATTCTTTTTACACTTCAGGTACCTGGCTTCAAACGGGACAAAATATATCTTGTCGTTTTCATTAGTGTTAATGTATTTTTTTTGTTGTTGTTTTTTCTGATCCACCGTTGGGCAGTGGGGGGTGGGGTTCGCAGGCTTCCTCTTGCCCTGCTCTCCCGTATTGCTTCGTAAACTCCTGAAACCCGTCCACGTGTGGCTGGGCGGCAGCATCCTGCTGCTCACCACCGCCGCCTGCATCTCAGGCATCAACGAGAAACTCTTCTTTGTCCTGTGAGTTCTCTTTGTGTTGCTTTTAAAACTTTGTAACTTCAACATAACATCATGATGTTCAATCTTAACATCTGCTTCTTTCCACAGAAAAGGCAATGCCACATACTCCAGCCTTCCACCTGAGGGTGTGTTAGGAAACTCATTAGGAGCTTTAGTCATAGCCTTTGGCCTGGTCGTCCTCAAGATTTTATCCAACATCCAATGGCAGAGACCAGACTCCAGACCTGGGGAGATAGCTTACACGGTGGGTGCCTGAGAAAAAAATAGCTGATTTGATTCAGTCGAATTGTAGTGTCCATAAAGCTGCAATATGCAACTTTTATAAACAATGTTTTTTAAATATTTGTTAAAGCTGTTGCCATCTTGTGACTGAGAGATGATCTCTGAAAAGATCACGCTCCTTCATCTCCTCCCTGAGCTACCATTGCTATCTGGAGAAAAGCGCAGCTACTGAAGAAAAACAACCAATCAGAGCCAGGAGGAGTGGCTTAGTGTTGTTAATTCTCATGTACTTGCTGCTAAATGTTCTAATGACAGAGAAACAACTTAGCATTACAGGGAAACTTTATCCGCCATCATCATGGCCGTGCTCATTAGCCTGAGTATTCACTACAGGCTCTGCTAGCTGCAGTGTAGCAGAGCGCAAGGGGAGAAGATAGAGAGTGAGGATGAGCAGCGCCACAGGAGGCAGAGGATGATTGACAGCACCAAGACCCGCTCTGATTGATTGTTTCTAGGTAGCACTGGGAGAAGATGGAGGAACAATTTTTTTCCCACAGATTACGTCTCATACCACACTGTCATGACATAGCAATAGTTTCAACAAATATGTTTGAAAAAATTATCAAGGTTGCATATTGCAGCCTTGTTTTATTTGATATTGTAAAAAGTTTATTTTGTAAAAGTGGGAACCCAGACATATGAATGTTGAACATAATTAAAATAAATAAATGAAAAAATATTAATAACTCTGATGTATTTTATCTTCCAGCCACTTCAAGACGAAAATGACTAAAAGTTGAGGAACTGCAACCAGTTCACTGCTAAATCAGTGCAGTCAAAAAACATATTTGGTTGCCTGATGATGCTTAAAGTTGAAAAATAATCACCTTGTTATCAATGTAAATATATATTATATTTAAGATTGCTTTTTCACCCAAATAAAACAATTTCATCTGATTTCTTTCTCAGATTAATCTGTCCCATGATGCACTGCACACATGACTTCTCTCCTGCTGTTGAACGCAGCTCTTTAAGTCGTTAACCTGGATTGTTAGGCCTTTCATAATCAGTCAAGTTTATTTGTGTAGAACATTTCAGCAACAAGGCAGTTCAGAGTGCTTTACATCATAAAAACAGAAATACAAAATCATTATTGACTGTATCAAACATTACATCTTTGATGAGTGCCATCACCAAAATCATCAATACACATCAAATATGTTGGTTAATGTTCCATTTATTATGGTTTAAGAGCAACTCTGAACAGGAGGGTTTTTAGTCTTGATTTAAGTTATTTCCATAAGTACACTACATGTATTTATGGTGTAAATATAAACACAAATATAAATTATGGGGCCCAAGTCTTATGCAATTTTCACTACTAAGCCACTAAAGACTTTCTTACTGATAATCAGATTAGTCCACTTAATTTTCCTCAGATTACTGACAGATACAGTATATATGTTTTATTATTTTATTATTAATATCCATGACTGATTTTGACTTGACTTTGTGCCATTATTTTGCAGTAGTGAAAAAAATTCAAGGAGGTCATCTATTAATATTGACAAGAGAAATATTTGTCCTTTACAGAAGAGTGTCAAGAAGAAAGCCTTAGTAGAAATAAAGTCATGAGAAGTTCTGTTTGCAACAAGCCGAGCAGGGAACACGGCAAACGTGTGGACCAAGGTTCATGAGGTCGAATACGCCCTAAATAAAACCTGTAGTGTTTGCTGTGGAGCTCTGAGACTGTGAATCTACCCCGACTATCTTCCCTAAAAGTCATGTAGTTGGGTTCTTCTTCCAACAGAACGACGACCCCACCCAGAGCTACAAACGGGTTTAGAGGGTTTGAATGGAGTGCTTGTTTAGAACAGTCGGGACGGAGAAAATTGTAAGATAGGTGAGTTGATCCTGACTGAGAGCGTGACAGTTTAGATTTCAAGTGTGACGTTAAGCGAGGGGCAGGATGAGTTGGAACAAACTCATGATGAATCAGTGAGGAAAGCAGAGCAGAGGTTAGGGATGAGAATTAATAGTGGTTGAAAGTGAAAGTGGTGGATCACATGACCCCCTTTCACAGAGGAAGCCACAAAGACCTTCTCTCTAAAAGGATCCCAGGTGCATTAGTCACATGATGGCAAAAAAAAATAAAAATACATCCACATATTGACAAAAAAATTATTGACAAAAAACATAGGCGTAACTTTCTGAAGGACTGATGTGGACATGTCCCCACCAATATTTCTTGCACCTTTTTTCTTTATGTGCCTGCATCTATGAAACTCCAGCAGCTGCACGTTGTATCCAAAGCATTAACAGCCAGCTAATGCTTTTTAAAATTCCTTTGTAAACCGTAAATGGCAGGTCAGCTCAGTGATCTAGTGGACTGGACATCATGTGACTCACTGACAGGCGCTGCTGCTTTGCATTGAGTCAGGAATGTTTGGGAAATGACGCAATCAAGCAACGAATCTGAGAAAGGGACGCAAAGTTTTGATATTGATTGTCAACACACTATGATAACAAGGCCCAAAGGGATCACATGTAACAGGTCGGTAAAAAACAAAAAAACAAAACTTTAATTAAAAAATCTATAAAGAAAGTGTAGAGTAGGTTAGCTTAATGATCGCAAAATGAAAATTCAGAAACATAAATCTGCATGGGACAGAATGTCCTGTTTGGTGTTTGTACGTCCTTTTTGCGTGGGGAATGTTTTTGTGGGTTTGATTCCTGATGCATTTGAACGTAATCTTTGCTCTGCGCTCCCGAGAGAGATTTCCAGATTTCTAACCCAGATTTCCATTTCCACATTATGGCAACGAGTCTGCGTATGACGTTAAGCTGACAGACTGAGAATAATAATAATACAATCACCCGTTTTTCTGCATTTTTCCCAGAACAAATTGCATCATTTGCTCGTAGGACGTGGCGATGTTCAGATCAATCATCAAATAGGATGAAATATTTCATAAAGCATATAGGAGCCAAAGTTCGTTCAATTATAAATCATAAATTAAATTATGGGCCATTATAAAGAGAAATTCGCTTTGTTCTCTCTTGTTTCTAGAACTGACAGAAACCAAACTAGATTTATTAGCAGAGAGAATAAATATTTTACATATTCAAACATCAGCATCTCAGCTTTAAGCCACATTTAATAGAATCCAGTAATAACTGATCATCATCTGAGCAAACCAGACCCAAAAAAGGTTTTGCGACTTTATTATTTGCTATATTAAAGACACATCATGTCTCGTATGTTATGTGTAATTCAGCAGGACAAAAGGTTTAGCCAACCAGCTGAGGAACAGCTATGGAGTCAGAATCACATCATTGAAAAATACAAAGTTTGTACTGACAAGGATTCATTTGGTTTACACCAAACCTCTTATTAATTAATAAGATTAATTAATGTTATTAATCTTTTGAAAAGATTAATAACATTTTTGATTGCTACAAAATCTCATGTTGTTGATGTTTTTAGCACTTGATAAAATCAGACAATAAAAGGCAACTATGTGATAATAATTCACAAAAAAATATTGCTGAATTCTGAAACTGTTTTCAGCTGTAGGCAAACATTCAGTAAAATCAGGCTGATTCCATAAATTAGAATGTGACTGAAAAGTTCCTTTGTCAGCAATTCCATCACCAAGTGAAAAACATTATATAGATTAATTAGATTCCGTATGTTTTAACATATTTATATTTCGTAGTATGTTTAATACATCCTAAAAGATTATTTTCGAATAAGACTGTAAGGCATTCATTCACATATAAGTTTTGTCATTATTCTTAGCACTAGAAAAGAAAAGCTCTTCCTGTAACTGTGGTGCATCATCACCTCCCATCCTCTGCTCCTCTTCGTCCCCACCAACTTGTAAGACAAAGTTACACCTTTGTGACAAAATAGTTCTCTTTCCTCTTTTTCCATCTAACAATCTCCAGGTTGAAGATATTTCACTACCAGAAGCAGCATCCTGCGCGGCCTGATGTGTGCTGCGAGAAGGATCAAAAAGGAGAGGACAATCTGACACTTATGTGGCTTAAAAGAATCTCATCCAGTTGCACAGGGCGGGACGTTTCGGGGCATCCGCGATCCCAGCAGAAGAGGACGATTGTCTGCCACAAGATGGCAGCAGAGAGCAGTCCGGGTCAGGCCGAGAACACGCGAGATGTTGAACTCATAAGAAACGTGAGCTGACATAAAACTAAAGGCTTTCCACTTAAAGAACCTGCCGATGATTATTTACATTTTTAAGAAAAGGTAAATGAAAACATATTTTCCCCAAACCTGACTGTCCTTTGCTATGTTTAAGAGGTGTTGTATTTCCTATCAGAAATGGTTTTATTGGTAAAATGACAATAAATTTAAATCTAAATTTATTTAGGGTTGTGAATAATTTTGGTTCCTAACGACAGCTCAGTTAACAATGAGCCTTATTCTGTGAGTTGAATTGATGAACCAAAATAACTGAGTGTATTCAGATGGATAACTGTATTTTATGTTATAATTTGCCCTTCATGTAGAGTATATTAATTTTGTTTAAACTTTTTTGTGAGCCTACCTCAATGTTCTGTCACTTTGCAGCTGTTAGACTTGAATTTTCCCCCTGTGGGACAATAAAGGATATTTCTGTTCTGTGTTTTGGTCACTTCCTGTGTCTTTAGATGTCTCCACTGGAAAGGGCAAAACATTTTTTTATGTGTTTTTATTTGTTTGCCTTGGAAAAAAGGTTCACAATGAAGACATATTTTGAGAAGTGGCAAATTTATTAAGAAGGAAATTGTTGAAACCCTTATTTGTAGCCCATTGTTTGGGAAGGTTTTACTGGGTTTTCTGAGATGTTTGGGGTAAAATACATACATTTCTGTTTTAATTTCTTCTTTGCCAAAGTAACCATTGAGTTTGTTGTTTGCTATTGACAGTAATGTTGCTGTAATGTTTTTGTAGTGTCTCAAATTTTCTATAGTTACGTGGAGGCAGCATCCAGAACTATTCTCTAACGCTGCAGCTGGGGCAGAGCCTATTATCGGACAGAGTCAGTGGGCGGGGCCTCAGCGGTTTAGGCCACTCCCTCCGCCGGCCCTGATTTGCATAAAGAGCAGTGAAAGTTCGGAGCGCGGCAGAAAGAGGAGCAGCTGACTTCAGGATCCAGAGAAGGAGCTTCATCTCGCCAGAGGGGGAAATTACAGTAAGTTCAGCTGCAGTTGGAACTTTTCAGCCTCTGAGCCCAAACTTTGACTCCGTCTTTAAAAAAACCTTTTCAAACATTCATTTATTCTGTGCATGACATGCTTATATGTTGTAATTTGCACTGCTTTAACATCAACACAATTTAAGAGCATGATGAAAAACAATTTCAAAACCCAAGGAGTCTGTTTCTATGCCCGATCTGATTTTCAGTTGACATGCCCTGACTGTAGGACGTCCTTTTCATGCCTCAGATTGACTACGTTTCTCCATCAGATAAAATGGAGCCTGCTTGTAATCACAAAGCAATTTAGCTTTTTCTTCTTAGTGGCTCCTTGCACTGTTTGGCAAGGGTCACTCAAAGAGTTTGCTGGCATTCCTGCAAATTGACATGTTGACCTTTTCAGCCAATCCATAGACCTCTTCTATCCCCGGTGGGAAAAAGAAGGTTCACGTCACAACAAACCCTTAAATAGTTCTTAGACCAGAGCTCCTATAGGAAAATATCAGACAGCACGATTCCCGTTTCATATTTCAGGTTTTCTGATCCGTGTTTCGTTTTCCCTCAAACCGAAGGAAATCCTGCACAGCCTCAATGTGTTCAGATGTTTCAGCTCCAGCGTCACCCAGTCTGCATGCCTCATGATCGCTGTGGGAAGAGAGAACCGCTGAGAAAACCCAGCTCAGATCAAAGCACAACCAACTGCCTAATGATGGCGGTGCTGTTGTTCGCCCGTCCAGAGGCCGGAGCCTCATTCCACCCGTTCCCCGTGTGCGGATCAGCTTGTGTAACTGCTGCCACGTTACAGCGAGGAAAGCAGAGAGTCTGCAGCCAGATGTTTTCACACCACACAGGACAGGCACATCTGCGGTGAAGTCATCCAATAACATCAGTTCCCTGCATGTTTTTCAGTCCAGTAGTGGATGTTTTCTTGGTTCTGGAATGACGTATTAATCCTGTTTTATGGCTGCTTGTTTTGTTTCTACATGTGAGGCTTAACACTTTAAAAACAAACAAACATGACATCCACTAGCTGCAGTGACAGGACATTTCAAGCTGTGTTTGTTGTCCAGGACTTTAACTGGACAGTTGGGAACAATATGTAACCGGTCCTGTGGGTTCTTCTGGGATGTGAGGTGGTGTCTCTTTAGACCCAACTCATTCTATGTTCTACCTGTAGAGCACAGGGTTGCTTCACCAGCCACATTTTAGGATGCATTCACACCAACCCTGTTCAGTCCAGTGTAATCCTCGTTTGTTTGCCCAGAAAGTCCAGTTTGTTTGGGGAGATTTAATTGAACTCTGATGAAGACCAGAAAGGCGAACTTTCGTCCGCCTACAGACCTGGGCTTGGTTGAAGTGAACTTTGGTGCAGTTCAGTTGTACACGTGGATGCCAAGTGGACCAGCGACCTCTACAAAATAGTGGACTACAGTGCGGTGGATTCTGGGGAAATACAACCAAAACAAACACGGTACTCTAGCGATAGCGGGAGAAATAGCTATTTGTCTTTTACCAACCACTAAACACAACTACAACCACTAAAACCTGATGGCACTCAGTTTTTATTTACATTTCGTGAAGAAAGAAGTGACGCTCAGTGTCTTCCTCTGAGGTTTTAGTGTTGTTTCCTTTAGTGGTTCTTGGTGCAGCATCGCCAGAGGTGACAGGGTGAACAGGTAGCTCATTTCATTTGATTTGAGTGCAGTGTGACGGCGAACCGCACCAGTTGAAACTGTAACAAATGTGGCAATTTTGCTCTCTAGTCGAACCACGTCTACCGGATTATCAGGTTTGAAAACACACTAAGCTCTTTGATAACAGCTAACTCAAAAAAGGTTGTGTAAATACTGACTAAATGATCTGGCACCCTACAAACCTTTAGTTTTGTGACACCAAACAGTCACTGTCCCACAACTAACACTGTTCCAGTCTCTCTTTTTCGATGTCTATTAGTGGAGTTGCAGTTGAGTGTGTTATCAGTTTGTTTGACTGTGACTGTGGTCGGGTCAGGTCGGGTCATTCCCACTCATACACCTGCAGACTCCAGCCTTCACTCTAACACTAATAGATTTTTTTTTGTGCCGACCCAACTTGCCAGCTGACTACAGTGGAGACTGATGGCGACTTTATCTGACTGGAAATTTAGGCCAAAACTGGGGGAATATCGTCCCAATCTTTAATCGACTGCTAGCAACTTTTAATGACTGCTCCTTCTTACTTATTTTTATTTTAACAGTTCCTATGAAAATGTTGGCCAAACCAAAGCTATCCTACTGTGTTGGCATCTTCTTGGTGGTACTGAGGCTGGCCCACGCCCAGTATGAATACCTCGGATACCCGCCGGGCTACCCAGACCCTGAACAGGAACAGTACACCCCCCCTGTCCTGGCTTCAGATACCCCCAGGATTCAACTTCGACTAGCAGGACAAAAGAGGAAGCACAATGAGGGTCGAGTTGAGGTTTACTACAACGGTACATGGGGTACTGTCTGCGACGATGACTTCACCATCCATGGTGCCCAGGTGGTGTGCAAGGAACTGGGCTACCAGGAAGCAGTCTCATGGGTCCCGTCTTCTAAATATGGGAAAGGAGAAGGTAAGGCACAGACATTCTCAATACATCACATCTATTATTTTTGTGCATGGTATTTATTGGGGTAATACATCCCAGTGGTGTGTAAACTAAGGTTGGGCGACTGCACAAATTTATCGACCATTGATAATAGGCTGAGCCATTCACCAGTCGATTTTTTAAGAGGGATTTTCCTTTTTCTTTCTGGCCTTTGAGTTGCTGTCTTAATTAATAACAATGCTTGACTGAAGCCACAAGATGCAGCCCATGGGAAAAAAACAAAACAAATTCCATTTTTAATGGCGCATGCAAACTCCTCGCAGCTGCAAGCAAAGCTTTTATTTTCCCCAGAGTTTCTCCAAGTTCAGCGGTGATTTATTTACTCAAACTTATAACAGAAAGGCAGCAGCCTACAGGAAAATATATTTATTTAAATAGTACCCTAAACCTGTGATGGACTGGCGACCAGTCCAGGGTGTAGCCTGCTCTCGTCCATTGACCACTGGAGATCTGGTGCCGAGCGTGTCAGATAATAGATGGACTGATAATATCTCAAACATGGGGAGGCAAACACAAAGAACAAAATTTACAGAATCGAGTATGACTGTAAAATATTCAAAATAGGAAAAAAAAAAGTATCCTCGCCACAAGTTTAAGCCTCTTTGAGTGATTTGCCACAATCAAAGTAAATAAACGACAGAAAAATCCAAAAACAGTACGGAATGAGGACAAGCAGGAAATAGGAAACATGCTGAAGGCAACAGCTAACGATAACAGTTACTTGATTGGTTGTTTCTATTCTGGGGTCGACTGTGGAACCTCTGGAGATGATGATGCAAAGAAGGATTTTACATAAAATCAAGAAAATGAACAAACCTGATCATCATCTTCATGAGACTGTCTTAGAAAAACAGGGTGTCTTCAGTCAGAGGCTTCTTCAAATTCACTGTAACACAAACTGCTGCAGGAAATCTTTCCTGCCAACAGCCATCACCATCTACAGTAACTCTTTGAAGAATTTGAATTAATATGAGCTACAACAACATTTAATTGCCCTTTACAATCAATAAAGTATTTTTTTAACTGAATTTGAATTTGATTGTGCTGTAAAATGGCACCATGTGCCTGGAACTGGACTTTTGTGTTCTAAATTGGCAAATCATCGTTCTGCGTTGAAAATGTCCGCTGTGTGAGTATATCACCCATAGTCATTTGTTGACCCGATGAACATTGGTTGGGAAAATGTTACATATTGCAAAACCTTAGTGTAAACTTGAAATATTTCGTGGCAACAAAACCAAGGCAGAGTGTTTAATGCTAACAATATGATAAAACCTTAATTTCTGTTTTATCCCATAAGGACCCATCTGGTTTGACAATCTCCAGTGCACTGGAAAAGAGAGGACGCTGGCTCTGTGTCCATCCAACGGGATTGGTGTTTCAGATTGCAAACACACCGAAGATGTAGGCGTGGTGTGCAGCGACCGCAGGATTCCTGGATTTAAATTTGTCAACACATTGCCCAATCATGTGGAGGTAAACTTCTCCAAAAGCTGCATGCGGCTTTTATATTTCCTTCTTATTGTCCTTGTGGTCTGTGGGCCTCGGAGATACCAGCTGGTGCTTTTGGTTTGTTCTGATGTAACTTCTGTCCAACAACAGCTTAAAAATGTAATGTTTTTCTTGTTATGTGAGCTTGTTATTTAACCTGACAAACTGACCTCTTCTGAATGCACATTCCAATTTATTGAATATGACTGTACTTCCCCTTCTAATTTCAAAATAGGAGAACCTACATAAATAAAGGGTGTCAAGAGTAAAACACTCAAGTTCTCTTTGGCAAAGACATATCATAGGGTTTTATTATGAATTATTTAATTAGGATTCGGAGAGATATTTTGTTACATCCATAAAACTCATCATGAGCCTTTATGAGTGCTTGTGGTGAATATGCAGTCTTCAGTGATTGTGTAATCTCTAAAGTAGGGTTAGTAAAGAGAATTCCTGATTTTCTGAAAGTTGAAAACAAATCTAAATTGTAGCTCAGTAACAAAGACATAAATTATTCTATTATTATTGGTAAAATTATCAGAAGAAGATCCTATTTATATAGCACTTTTCCAGCAACAAGGCAGTTCAAAAGTCTAGTTTGTAGAAAGGGTTTCAAGCACAAAATAGTGTTTTTGCCCCAAAGCTTTACTCAGAGTCCTTAAGGATGTTTTCACACCTGTTAGTCCAGTAGACTCAGTTCGATTGGGGGCCAAAGTTACAACGACTGTTACATTTTCAGTTGATGAGGTTTGCTTTCAAACTGCACTCTGTCAAATGATCCAAACTAACTGAAAAACCTGCTCACCCCTTCGCCTGCACCAAGAACTACTGAAGGAAGTGACAAGAAAATTCTGAAGAAGACACTGAGTGCAACTTCCGTCTTCACAAAATGTAAACAAAAATGGAGTAGCACTAGATTTTAGCAGTTGAAGGATTTCTCTTTTGTATTCGGGAGAAAGCCACGAGCCATTTCTCCTGCTTGCACCAGACTCTCATTTTTGTTTTGGTTCTATTTGCCCAGAATGTGATGTAATATAGTTTGCTTCCGGCTCTTGGAGCGGTCTGTGATCCACTTGCATTCACATATGCATTGGAACTGTGCCAGAATTCACTTCAGCTGAACAGAGGTCGAGGCTTGTAGGAGGACCAGTGTTCGTTTCTTTTGTCTGCATCACAGTTTGATTGAGCATTCACCCCTCCTCAACCAAAGTCTCCAAAGTCTTCTAAAGCTACTGTTGAGTTCACACCAAACACGTTTTGAGCGTCAGGGGCGTCTGATTTACATTCAAGGTGTATGTGGAGGCACATAGTGCCTTTGCGGGGCGTTTCGAGTGTCTAGTGCGTCACAATTTGAAATGTTTGGAGTGTTTTGAGCATTTGAAATTCCGAGCACGTCCAACAAGTCCGACGCTCCACATAGATTTTGAATGTAAACTGGACGCGCCTGACGCTCAAAACGCGTTTGGAGTGAATGCACAATAGCAGGCAGTCCACAGGAGAGGTGAAGAAAAAATGCTGCAAGATTTGACTTATCCAAGGGACAGCTTAGATTGAATGCTTGTCAGAAAAATGTAAATGGGCGACATTCAAATGTAGATGGGACAGACTGTATGGCCTACCTTCTGGAAGACCTCGCTCTCTGCGCAGGGGTTGTGATGATGCATATTTTAATAAAACTTTACAAAGAGTGTGATGCAATTCTATCAAACTATAAGACTGTAAAAACTTTTTTGTTTTAAAAAATGAATAACATCAAAGTTTAAGGATACAGTTTCCTGATATGTTGGAAGTCAAAAAGTCTTGATGCTTCATATTCACGATGTTACTTACAGTGGGGGATTTCTACACAATCCCTACATGGGAAATTCTTAGAGTCAGACTTTTTGTTTTCAATAAACATTTACCCAACCCAAATCTCAGTACAGTGGACCCGAGGTGTTCACAGGGATTTGGAACCACAGCTGCCTGCGCATAGTTCAGATCTGTGAATACTTGAGGCCTCCTCTAAAAAGGCTTCTAACTGCCGGCTGCAATAGTTCAGCAGCATTAATACACATACCGTCTCAACTTGTGTTAACACTGAGGTAGAAGCTAACATCGTCGGTCTTGCTTTGTCCACACTTGGAGTGTGGGTGGGGCAGGGCAGCTAATAAGCTTCACGGAAAATAAACGTAGCTCCCGAATTGTTCTGAATTTGCAAACACCAGACAACAGTGTGTCAAGTAGCATTGTGCCCAGTCATTTCAGCTCACCACGCTGTGATCCACAAATAGGCAGATTTTCCATGAATAAATTGGAGTTACGTTCCACAGAAAACTCCGACAGTAGAGAATACTGAGGCTGTACTTGGAATGTTTCTGTCAGATGTGACCATGAAGCGCTGCATTCAGAAAACAGTACTGCTAAAAAAAAACCTCTTTGGGTTTTGTACTACAAAACTCAAAATTGATAGCTAATCCCAGGTCCTTTAAAAATAGTTTTAAACGTCACAGTGAAAGTGAAGCTGAGCAGGTAATTATGAGCTGTTTGTGCTCGTAACTGCCAGTCATTTCGCCAACCCTTTTAAAGCCCTTCTGACCGGACTGAGCAGCTCTGAGCTACTAGCGCCAGTCCAATGTGTTCTGCACTCCTTGCAGGCCTCACACATTCCAACGTTGTGAGCTCACTGCAGATTGGACTTAATGCTGTGACTCTGTTATCCCTTTTTTTTTTTTTTTTGCTTTAGTAAGGGAAAAGTGAGGGAATGTGTTAGTTCCAATGTCTGTGGAACTAACACAGACATTTCCTCCAGGAGTTAATAGCGACTGTAAAATAGAGTTTAACTTAACAGGGAGTAATGGGCATTGATGAAGCAAGCAATTAGTAACTGTGGTACCACACTTGCCTACAGAATTTGTGGTGCCAACCAAGTTGGACAAGTCACATCATTCGATCAAGTCAATATAGAAGATTTATTAAAGGGACAGTATTATGTACAATTGACTTTTTTGAGCTTTACATCATGTTATAATGTTATTCCAGGAGTTTTGCCTTGATTCTTTCACGCATGTTTGAGAAATACTCCTGTGGAAACCATTGAGTTGTGCATAACGCCTGGATGGACCTAGCTCCGCCGTTGAGGTTCAGCTCCTCCTCAGAGCTGTCGTTTCCAAGCTTCAGAGCTTCCGCCTCACAGAGCAGCCCTCCCACGTGACTCCCCCACTCAGCTCCTTCAGACTAGCCAGCATCAATTAGCTGGCTAGTCTGAACATCAGCTGAGCTCATTATAGGTGCACTGGTTAAAATGTCGTTAAAGCGTTAATAGAAAGTCGATGTTGTGATGACTTCCCAAAGGCATAGTGTTGGAAAGAGCAGGACTTTCTTAAAGAGACAGAGGCCCAGTTTCAAGGTTTTTAATTCTAAATACCTTGAAATCGGCCGGTCGATAAATTGGCCCCGATTTTCTTAATTTTGGGAGATCAGTAATCAGTATTGACCGCAGTTAATAAAAATCACTCCACTGTTGCCAACTCTGCAAATTTATTGCAATATTTATCAACATTTTAGACCAAAAAACAAATAATAAAAAATCAGTATTGGCCAACATTGCTTTTTAAAGATTGGTAGTCAGTGAACACTCAGAAAACTGCAATGGGTGCGGCCCTACTGAGAGCTGCAGGTCCCATCTTCCCGACGACAGTTTGGTTAAAAATGTTTCTTAACGGAGGATTTTTTTTTCCCTCACTAAATGAAAGCTCTCGATGTTTAGCTTAATGTTAACTAAGAGTGCTAATAGATGAGCTTGGACTTAAGAGCCAAGAAGTAAATTATGATTTTCTCCACAGAGTGCAGATGGACATGTCTAGACGTATGGAGCCAGACTGGAATGATAGCCTAAAAAAACCCAACAAAACCAAACAAAAAAGACCTTCAGACTCAGCTTTTCCATTTACTGAAATAAGTCAGATGGGCCCCCAGTGTGTGAAACACACCCAGCTGGGAGCAGCGCTCCACCGCTGAGGCCTGGCCTATCATCCAGGCAGGCGCACTGTAATGGCAGCCATGAACTGTGTGTTGCTGGGGGGTTTTAGTGGTTTGGAATGATTATTAGGCTGCGTGCAGAGACTCTATCAGGTGAGCCAGAATAACCCACACAGGAAATGGCGAGAGAGTGAGGTAAGATGGAGGTGAAACGTGAAGCCCTCCTGCTCACCCCGTCAGCCTCGTTCACGTTCTCCTGCATTCTCTGGCATTTTGTGACAGACACAAAGTAAACATGTCATTCCATGACTTTGCTCTGCGGTCTGAGGTTCCCTTGGTTTGCCTGGCTATATTCAGCTCTGTCTCTCTCAGCGGTCCAGTAAACAACCCAGTGACCGTCAGTTGTGCTGCTCTGAAGTCGCTGTCACCTCATCTTTCCACTTCCTGCTTATCTGTCCTTTTATGGCTTTGAGGAAGTCCACTGACCTTCAGTTTATTCTGATTTAGGGCATGATAAATGATAGACAGATGATTAATATCAATAGAAAACACATTCGATAGAACTTTCAGTAATTTTGCTGAACTCTAAACCAGAACCGCACAGCATTCTGGGGGATGTAGGCAAAGAAAAGGCTTTGGCTGCTCAACCTTTCACAGCCAGATAAGGAAGATCAGTCATTGGTTTTATGTTTATCAGTTTTATGTTTTCCCCCCATGCCTTTTAACCAGTAAAACTAAAAAATGGAGGCTTTTAGCGAGGCCTCAAGAGGAAAATGTGGATAAAACAGGAAAGCTTGGCCTTATTTCAGTTATTTAAAACAAAGAATGAATCAATAATTATTGCTATTGACCGATATAAAATCCTCATGTCATGAAAAGTTTTTCTGAGGTTCAACTTTCAATTGTCTGAAAACACAGAAAAAATCCCGCGTCAGTTCTTCCATTTCCTTTGTTGTGTCTCTGCTCTGTCTTCTCAAGCTCGCAGTCGGTCGAGCCTGGCTCATACTGATCCCGGTTCTGGTGCTACTGGAGCTTTCTTCCGCTTAATGGGGAGTTTTTCCTCTCCAATCCCTCATGCATGTTCTGTATGAGGGATTGACTCAGCGCAGGCGATCGTCGCTACATGCTGGTCCAGGAGGAGTGATTGCTGCAAGTCAATGACTCGATGCAATCTGCTGGGTTTCCTTAGAAACCTTTTTAATCACTCTGAATAGTTAACAGAACCTACTGTACTGTTTGATAGGATCAATTCCAATGTATGTGTAATTGAATTGAAATGATTTGCTTTGCCTCTTAATCCTACTATTCCCCTCCACATTGGGAGTTTGTGTCAGTGAGCGTAGAGAGGCAGGTGAGAACCAGGAAAAGAAACAAGAAAACAACAACAATGAGTTGATAAAAATACAAAGGGAAACTAAAATTGCCCGCTTACAAATAGAACAAATGCATTTAAAACCAATAAGCATTTTGTTGCAAACTAAAATGTTGTTTTGGACAAAGAAGCAAATGGTGCATATTATAGGAGAGTATGCAGTTCGGCTTTATCTTGTTTTTGTTACGCTGCTCTTAAATAAAATGTTTTAGTAATATTATTAAAAGCCCATATCTATATTTATCATGGGAGTGATATATTGTAAATATATCATGATCGCACTGAGGTAATGTGACATTAACATTGTAATGTGACAATGCAATGCTAACGTCATATTACATTAACACTGTAATGTTAATTAACAACATTAAGAACATTTAATACTTACGATAAGCACTAAAACGGTTCCAAATACTGTTTGGAATGCAGAATTTTGCTCCATATTACTGGAACGTGGAGCAAAAATATTCCTGTGATATTTTACGCTGCTTTTTATACCAGTGATATATTATACCAGTGATAATGTATCAGTGATACATTATACCAATGTATCACTGGTATAATATATACCAGAGGTACAGTGATAGATATATTATACCTTCTAAATGCAGTCTCTCTGATTATGTGGTCATAGCTGACTCAGATGGTAGCTGAAAATATTAAAGCTAAACAAAGAGTAGTGGAAATATTCATTTGAAAGAGAGAAGAGAGAAAAATGTTGGTTTTATCCAAACTAATATCGTCTCAGTGTTGGAACTGCTTGGTCTTCTGGTATCAGGTTGCTGCGCTGGGCACATTCAGAACATTTGTGTAAGGATGATGCTCAGCGCTGGTTCAGAGCGCAGCTCTCTCAGTAATTAGGATTAGGAGTCATTTGGTGGATGGCTGCATTTGTATCCCTTCCCTTTGAGGATCAGAGCCACGTGTTGCTGGTTTCCGGGTGTGGATTTTATCCGGCACAAACACGATTCACATTAAAGATTTGACCGCACGACCTAAAGTTAGATGGTTTGTTTACCTGCTGTCCCTGCACTGGAATACACCGGACCGGGCCTGATGGGAAACGAGCCAAACACAGAGAGCCAAACTGTTTCCAAAATCACGTTTTTCATGCCCTTCTACTCAAGTGAGTTTTTATTACTCAAACGCCTGATGTACTCTCAGTGGAAAGCAGCGCTGTGGGTTTTTCTTTTTTTTCTTTCTTTTCTTAACCTGTTTAAGCTCATTATGAGACATTCTGATCCCTGAGTACTGCAGTCATTTTCCACAAGCTTCAACTTTTATGCCATGTTGAATCACTTCATTTCCATGAAGTCATTGTCTCTGTAATTTATGCTCCAGTTTGGCTCAGAGTATCCCAGTGCTCTGAAGCATCTGTTTCCAGTTTGGCCCATTTTAATGGCTCTGAACAGAGGAAGTGAGAGGCAATGTCCCCTGTTTTCTGTAAATAACTGCAAAAACATATAATCCTAGATTCCCATGCACCTGGTCAGTTAGTCATTGCCAAAAATTTTGCTCACTATATTTTTGCTTCACATTTGCACTGGCTTCATACTGAAGATCACACCAAACACATTCAGGAGTAAATCTGCTCATTAAAGCTGCAGTATGTAACTTTTATGAAAAGCTGTTTTGTTTTTTTCCATATTTGTTGACACTGTCACCATGTTGTGACAATATGGTATGAGACATAATCTGTGAAAAGAATCAAACTCATCTGCCTTTTCCCAGTAACTAGAAACAACCAATCAGAGCCAGGAGGCGGGGCTTAGAGCTGTCAATCACCTTCTGTGAGGCGCTGCTCATTCTCTCTTTCCTGCTCAGGCTAGTTAGCATGGCCACCGATGACAGTGGATAAACAGTTTTTCTGTAACGTTTAGTTGTTTAGCATGTAAAACGTCAGGTTGATTGACAGTACTAAGACCCGCCTCCTGGTTCTGATTGGTTGTTTTAGTTGGGTGTGGTGCATTTCTTCAGACGCCAGTAGTGGCTCAGGCAGGAGGTGGAGGAGAGCCATCTTTTCATAGATTATCTGTCTCATTTTATACTGTCAGAATCTGGTGACAGTTTTAATGTAAAAGATATATTTTTCTTTTTTTATATAAAAGTTACACTTTCTGTTTCTTTTTATTAAAGTTTTTTTTTCTTTTTTGTTGCAGTTAGCATGAAATCTGAAATTTGACATTTAAAATCGTTCTGCATTTTTAGTTTTCTCAACCTTTATTGCCAACATTGTTTTTGGAAAACACAAAAACAACGTTTTTCCAAAAACATTGTTAGATCGTTTGCCATTTGGTTCTCCTTCCCTGTTGTGGGAGAGTCCTTCAAAATGTCATTTTCGTGGTTTCCACTAGTTAGACATGTGCTGCATATTTTCATTTTCAGGTTTTTCCTGAAATAAAAAGACATACCTAAACCACTGTAAGTGACATTTAATTTAATGCTGTGATGGAGTGGGGTCTGTCGAATGTCTCGGCCAAAGGCTGCTGGAAATAGGGACCACCAAACATCCCAGGCTAACCCAGAAACCGTGTTGGAGGTAATTTACCTTGGACACTGCGTTGTATGATGATAGGTTGGAGCATCTAGAAAGAAAAATCCAAATTGTATCTGTTCATTATTGATAGAAGCCTGACTCCCTCTGCCTAACGCGCTAACTTGTGCTCACTGCTGTAACTGTTGTAAATTGTTGCAAATTAAGTCTCATTTCTGTTGATCCAAGAGAAAGGAATCAGAAAGGTATTGAATGCTCATAAGATATGGACTTTTAAAAGAAAATGTATTGAAAAGGGACACAAATGTTGGAGAAGTTTGATTCTTTTGACATAAGTCTGCTGTGGCAAATTTTCCATTTCTTATAAATGTAAATAACCATACCAGTCTGTCGAAGCAGCTGGTTGCTCATACTGAACCATGCTCTGGTTCTGTTGGAGGTTTCTTCCTGTTAAAGGGGAGCTTTTCCTCTCAACTGTCACTACATGCATGTTCAGTGTGATAGATTACTGTAAAGTCAACGGGTCAATGCAATCTGATGGGTTTCCATCTGTAGAAACGTTTTAGACTACTTTGAATAATTAACTGAGCTTACTGTCCTGTTTGATAGCTAGCATCAAATGTGTGACTGATTTTTTTTCTGAAAGCGCCTCAAGACAATGTTTTTGTTGTGAATAAGTGCCATTTAAATAAAGTGGACTTAAAAGAGTCAAAACAAAAAAAAAGTCAAGCACTGCCTCAGTCAAGCCTGTGTTGAAGTAAATTTTGGCTCCTTTAAATCCTATCATCAGTTCATCCTGATGCTTTTTCCATCTGCAGCCATTTTCAGGAAAATGCTTCACTCCTGAGACTCAGTTGAAACAAAACACACATGTGAGGAAGTCAGTGCTTTTCCAAGTCAGATTAGCTAGGGTTTTTTTTTTTTTTTTACCCCAGAAACATGCTCCTAATCTAAACAGGAAGTTCATCGAGATAAATCCCACGGACCAAATGGGAGCATATAAAGAGAACCAGGAAACGGACCGAACAGGATCCGTTTCACTGAGCTCAGTGAGACAATCCAACTCTGCCAATGAAAAGGTTTTTTTTAATCATGTACTCTATATTCAGTATATACATCTATTCATATCCAGTAATTATTGTGTACCAAAATGTTAGTTTTTATAAAGTTTCACATTCCCCCAGACTAAAATGATTAATGTGCAGCGGCTAGAAAAACTGATGATGTTTTCTCTCTCGTGCCATCTGCCCTTCCATGGAGGAACATGTCAATTGTGGAAACCTTCTTCTCTCATTATTCCATGTCAGGGTTTTATGTTTTTGGCTCAGCATGAGACAGATTTCCCCACTAATTAGATGTTGTCAGTCCATACTGTCACTTTAAAAAATCCCCTAAAAAGAAAAAAAAAAAAAAAAGTCTGAAAAGCAGCATTTTATTGCCTGACATTATGTCCACGTTAAGTGCCTAAACATACAGAAGAGTCTACTGTGTTTTTGTCCGGCCGAAACGTAGTTACCTTGGAAACAGGAGGCCAAAATGCGACGAGACATTTGGGCTTTAGAAAAATTCTGTCAGACACGTTACTACTGTTATAGATTTAGACCTCTTTCACATGCATATTAATAAATGAGTTATGCAGTATATGTCACAGATTTCAATTCATTTATTTTTAATTAAACCTTTAAATTTTTGTCTTCCATCTTTAAAAAAACATGGCAGCAATTAAACAGCCTAGGTGGTGAATGAATATAACAAATGTCAATTGATACATATGTCTCTCATATCAAAGATTCTAAAACAAAAAAAAGATAATTTTCAAGTAGTAATGTGTGCATGATGGGTTGTTGAGGATGTGCTTCGCTAGCAAAACTGTTCTGATCTATGAGGCAACTTCAGAAGCTGATAGGGTGAAAAACAACAGTTCCTCTGCTATATTGTTTCATTAACGTCAGCCTGTCCTGTGGATTCTTAAGACCACAGAGACTGAAATCTCATTGGACGAAACACGGATAATCCACACGGACATGTACAGGCAGAGGCACAGCCAAGAGAAAAGCTACAAACAAAAAGAAAATAACATTTATTTGGAAAAAACCCCCATTATAATTCAGGTTGTAAACATATGTTAGGGATTCTGAAATGCTGAGGCCTGCAAGAGCGCCCACTACTGGGAACATTCAAAATGGAAGCCAAAGCTAAAGTCAATGTGTATGTCTAAGTTGTGCAATCACTGCCCAGGCCATGTACTTCAACTCTGCAGCCATTGACAAAGTAGATAGAAATGGTTTGATGGGGGGGGAATCATGAAAAAAAAGTGTGTGTAGAAGCATAAGTCCAGTTGCAGATTTACTGGTGGGACATTGAAGCACTTTTATACCTCTGTATAGCTCGTTATGGTGTTTAACGTTAACAAGCTACTTCGTTGTGAAAATGTTTTTTGCCATCTGGAAAAGATTTATTGACAACCCACAGAGGTCAAGGGTCGCAGACATGGAGCGTGAAGGGCCAGGGTGTCGCTGGTTCCATCTTATGTAACACAGGAAGTGCAGACACTGGACAAATGCAACAAACAGTCTGCTTAAAAAAATCTTTGCGTTTGAAAACTGCAATGATTCAAAGTTCGGTTTCACCGAATCTAAAGTCCAGGAAGGTCTTCCAGACCAATCTGATAAACGACAGCTCCATTAGGTAGAAACCAGAGGTGTGTGTGCGCTGCAGTCTGTTCATCACCTGTTCTCATTATTTGAAGGGCTGTGTTAAAAGCGCTCTGCCTGACATATTTCTCTCAATGTTCTTCCACAGAACCTTGACATTCATGTGGAGGATGTGCGCATTCGAGCCATCCTGTCCTCCTACCGTAAGCGGATCCCGGTGACCGAGGGCTACGTAGAGGTGAAAGATGGCGGCAAATGGAAGCAGATCTGTAACGCAGAGTGGAACGAGTTTAACAGCAGAGTCATCTGTGGCATGTTTGGCTTCCCAGGGGAGAGGAAGTTTAATGCCAGAGTCTACAAGTAAGCCTGGGTGTGTTGTTTTGGTGGGGCAATGAAACGCTTGCACAGAAATTCAACGTGTTAATTGGCGCAGTGTGTTTGAGAACATAATGTTCAACTTTTGGTGTAACTCAGTGAGAGTCTTCTTCATGGAAGGGAGAAGTTTATTGAAGGAATGTTTTCAACCACGTTGACTGTTGATCTTCAACTATCAGCATGTTGGGAGCAACATGAAACTGCTACTGTGCATGTTACACAACAAGTTGTTGCTAGGTAACCTAAAAGTGGCGTGATGCTATCAAATCCTTTATTAGCTGGGCTAAGAGCGGTTGAGCGAAATTTTAGATCGACAACAATCTACCAACTCATCAGGATGGCGGCAAGAGTAGATTTGACTGAAAGTTTCTACAGTGCTGTTCTTAAGAAAAAGTTTTAGTCAACTGAAGTTGTACTTTCAAAGATAACAGAAAAACGATCAGTCAATGCAACATCAATTAAAGACCTTGGAAGTATTTACACCCTTATTGGTAATCAAGCCCAGAGTGTGTCCCTGACTGCATGTTCCCTGTTTCATAAGTTGAGTCAAACCAAAGTTTTGAAGTATATCACAGCTTCTTTGAAATCTCCCACAATTATGAAACAGTCATCAATACGTAAAACAGACAAGATCTCACTAAAGTCATTGGAAAAAAAAATTTGATTAGATTCTCAAACGTTGGGTGATCATTAACATCAGACATGGGGGAAGCAGAATGTCTTTGTCCTCTTTGTATTGTATTCCACTGACTGTCCCATCACAGACAATAAGAACTTTTGGTATGTTTTCTCTTTTCTGGGCCACTTTAGGAGGAACCTGGTGCTAGTGCTACACAGAGAGCATGAGGTTCAAAAACTACTTTTTTTTTGCCAATTATCATAAGCCATGCTAGTGTGATTTTTAAATATGTATCCAGAGTAGCACAGGTGTGTGTGACATCAGTCACTGTAACCTGTACCTGACTCCTGGCTGTCTGGCATCAGTGCATTGCACTCAGCTTATGTAATGCCTGAGAAACCACTGATGGATCATAAATCCTGCTTACGTAAGGAAGCTCTCCGTCTTACTAGCCACAAATGAAACACGGCCCTCCATTAAAACTTCCAGGACTCTAGATAACCGTACATTTTCTGTCTGCTCACGCTGGAAGACTCCTGCTTTAGGTAACCGCAGCGGAGAACAGATGCTCCCCGACTTTCCGTCTACGTGTCAGGCTGCTCGTGCATCAGCCTCATGAAACATGCAGTGTGCGTCCACAGTCTGCCATTATGAGAACAGAGCCAGGAACGGCAGCAGTTTCATAATTCTGACTTTCAGAAGTCTTGGCTGTGTTGCATTCATACAGTAGATTTTTAAGGTTTTGGAAACTAGAAAATGTTCACTTTCAATTTATTTAAACATACCAATTTTTTTTACAATCAATTAACAAAGATGAAAAATATGTGATTTGAAGTAGATGATAAGCTAAATGTGTGTGGCATCCTCTAATGAGTCTTAAAACATTTAAAAAGTTTATCAAAACCAGTTTACATGTTTTAAGAAACGTGTAAATCTTCTTACACGTTCTTAATCATAACCAACTATAGACTCAGATTATGTTCATGTTTCTATCTGAAGCTGTTCTGAGTGTTTTCTGGATTGCTTTGAGGCTGGTTGCTCGTTTTCAGAGTGCAAATGTTGATGTTTTTTACTTCCTGCTTTAAGACTAAGAATGACAGTTAGCTGTTGGGCTAATTTCAGCATCCAAAGATGAAACAGCGCAATTCTCAGAGAAATGGAGCAATCTTTTAGTCAGAGGAGTGCGATACTGATTACTGATCTGATACCAAGTAATTACAGAGCGCTTATCGCCGATACCGATGCTGATACCGATGCCGATACTTTTTATTTAAGTTTGTCACATCATCAAACTTCTGACCTTTAGGCGGTTTTGTGGTAGGACAGAATTTGGACAAAGTTTATAAATACATAAATAACATGATTTGTGTGCAGTTTTTTTTTTTTTTTTAAATAAACAAAAAACTATCATTTGAAAACAAATTGAAACAAATTCTTCTTTGAGGTAAAGTTGAGAAACTATAACACAAAAATAAAGTAAAATTTGCTGGTGTGGTGCGATTTCACCACACCAGCATAGATCCAGGTACTGATACCGGGTTAGTGTCAATATCTCGATATTGTGGATCGATCTGCCCACCTCTACCTGTAGACAGATGAGACCAATAGTTTTGGCTCCAACATCCAGCAACATCACACCAACTGTTAGGTGTAGTGGTGGAGTTCACAAATTCAAGTTATTTTGTAGCCACCAGTGATTTCCTTCTATTTACCAAAGTATTCTAGAGCCACAGAGTCACAGCTCTGCACCACAGAGCTTGATGTGAGGCCATCTCAGTATCTCAAAAGTGTTGTTCCATTCATCTATAATTGGAAATGCTGAGCTGCACAGCCTCAGGATGAATCAAGATGCGCCCTCTGACTAACCCAGTGACTGCTGGGACATGAGGAGCCTCTCAGCGGCCCTAAACATGACGAAGCGAGTTAGGGAAATGAAAGGAAGGAGAGCTGGGCTCCATATGGACACAACAGAACAAGCAGCTTGTGAACAGACAGCAGAGCCGGTCCCAATCCGGCTGCTTTGAACACCAGCTATGGAGAGCTTCCAGTCGGCAGCTAGCTGCTCCTTGCCAGCTCCCAAATGAAAAACCATCGGTGCCTGTCCTGACCTGCTCAGCTTTTTGTATCTGCACCACAGAGACGGTTTTATTGATTGTAGTACTTTAAGATTTCTGTAAATGTAAAATGTGTTTTATGGGTAGAATTTATTGTTATCATTAGAGATGAGACAAGAAGATGGGAGAAGATCATTAAATACATAACCGCAATGGATGAGATTACCACATGCTGTTATGTGATATGCTAATAATATTAGAACTTGCCCCAATTATATTGTGTGACTTATACGTACAGCAAAAACAGAAAATCTTACCAAGTATTTATGGTCTAGTTTCTTGTGCAAAGATCTTAGTACACTTGAAATAAGACAAAACTAACTCATAAACAACTTTTCAGCATTAAATAGGAGCTTGTTTTAAGTCAATAATTTATTAATATTTAATATTGATATTAAATTACTACTTTCATAGATTAATTCACTTATAATATGGAGAAAAATCTCTTGTTATAGGGTGCTCTGGATTCTTCTGGCCAGAGCATCTGCTCTTCCACATCATATGATTTTTTTGAGTTATGTTCACAAAATCAAGCTTGAATTTGTTTTGCTCCTCCGTCTGTCCAGGATGTTCGCTCGCAGAAGGAAGCCAACATACTGGGACTTCTCTGTCAACTGCACTGGCACCGAGGCCCACCTGTCCAGCTGCAAGCTGGGTCAGATACTGGCCATGAAGTCCAATGAGACGTGCACTGGAGGGATGCCTGTGGTGGTGAGCTGCGTGCCTGGCAGAGCCTTCGCCCCGGCGCCCATGACAGGGTACAGGAAGGCCTTCAGACAAGAGGTAACCACGGCTACGCTTCAGCATACTAAAGTCTTCAGCTCTTTTGGGGTATTACAGTAAAGTGGGTAAAGTAATTTGCTACTTAAATTTAAGCCGTAGTTGCTTGTGAAATCTCTCAGCTCTTCCAGAGATTAAAATAAATTTGTGGTACAGTATTATGGCTGTCATAGATCTGCATGATTAAGAAGACAATTTATAGTAAAAACACAAGATGATGTCAGGATTGTCCATAATGTTCTTAATTTATGTTATATTTAGTTTATATTCAAAATGTAATACAATTTTTCTTAAAGGATCAACCTACTGTAGGATGTTTAAAATATGAAGTCATTTCCATTCTCTACAAAATATATAGAAATCTGAACCTTCAAAATAAGAGCATAAAAATAGTTGTCATCAAACAGGTTTGATGATAATATTAAACCAAATAAATCCCCCCAGACTGAAGTTGAAAATTGGACTTTGTGCCGCTAGCACTTAGCGTTCGTCAACAACTAAGAGGATTACGCAACACAAATAATCACCTGGCCAGAGCACGGTGTGCTAAATAACAAAACATAATTTAACAAAGCTTCGAGGCAGATAATTCACCTTGGGGAATTTGAATAACTGATGTGCTTTAATTACCTCGAGGAATCGCTACCGCCCTAATTTTGAGATTAGTTGTGTAGCAAGCAAAGACATAGTTCTGCTTTGGTTGACAGTGTTGGCTAAAACAGACGTTAGCATGCTAATCTGCATCATGTAGTCACAAAAGCACTGGAGGCGCCTCCTCCATATTTATGTCGGCTCTGTTGATGTTAGGTAGAAAAAAGAAATGATAACAGAGACAGAGATGTGGGCTATGAGAAAACATCATCCGCTAACAATGCTAAAGTTAGCATCTGCTTCTTTAGCATCAGAACTTCCAATGAACTCTGAACGATTCCTTAAGCAGTCTGGATCACATTTGATCCCTTCTAGATGAAAGTGTAAATTACTTGGACTGATCGTACTGAACTGGATCATTTAAGCAAAATTAGACACTTTTGAAATCTTTCTTCTATTTTTAAAAAACCAAAATGTCAAGGTCAAATTTTTATATACAGCACATTTCCGACAGCACGGGCTGTCAGTACAGGAATAGAAAAAAAAGACAAACATCAAACAGTTAGACCAACAAAGTCCCAACACAAAAAAACCCATTTGTGACAGCTTGCACCAGAAGCCAGATCATAAAAGTGAGTCTTCAGAAGCGATTTAAAAGCTCCAGAGTTTGCACTGGTTTAATATTAGGGTGCAGGTTATTCCAGAGCCACAGCAAAGCCTCTGTCTCCACAATTAACTACACCAATTAACTTTTATGATCCCTGACAACTTTATTTGTGAGATCTGTGCTCTATGATTCCTGCTAACCTCATATGGTCTCATCAGCCTGTGTGTGTATTGTCTCGTGACGCAGACGTTTCATCACTCCACTCATGATCAAACACCTGGAACTGCTTCGCTGTCTCTCAAAAATCTGCCTGGTTATGGTTCTGACAGTCGGTAGTAATATCTCTTAAAAAACATATATATATATATATATATTTGTATATATATATACATATATATATATATATATTTGTATATATATATACATATATACATACTGTATATATATATATATATTTGTCAGTACCTTTATTCTAAGTTAATGTTGGACAGTGTTTTCGCCTTTTCCTCATGTATTTACCTTCAAAACATTCTCAGCATGAAACCCTGCTGATTCAGCCCGGTAGAACAGTCACGTTTTCTGTCGATCCGAACTGAAAACGTGACGGAACGGTAGACAGAGTGGGCCTGGCGAAGGCCTCCACGCAGGTCCTGGATCAACCTCGGAGAACGCCACATGTGAGCCAGGCTGGCCTTGCATCACCCACCAGTGTGGTCATGTGGATGTTTATTAGTGGGAGAGAATGAGTGCCGCCCTGCTGGTTTAACATCTGGTGGAAAACCTGAAACCAAAGGAGAGGAAGGGGAGGAGGGGAAGGCCCCGGTGTTTGTTGAACGTTCAGGTCTGTGTCGGTGTAAAAGCCTCCGTTTATCTAAGCCATCTTACTGACTCAGCGTTTACATCTGGGTGAGTTTTACTTTGGATCACTCAGCGGCTCTGACCTCTGACCTCTCCACGGAGAAGAGGGAAGAGTATCCCCCCCATCTATCGTGAACATCGTGCATCTTAATACCTTTTCCACGAGCGGCGCCGACATGAATTTCTGTCTGGGTGACCTCACTGTTGGTTGGTGTGCGAGGTTTGAGCGTTCATGCTTCATATCGCGTTGCACAGCTGGGTGCTGAGCTGAGAGCGGCTCTGAACCTCCTGCGATGTCCGCAGCGCAGCCGTCCTCACTGGCACGGAGCTCCGGCCCCAACCGGGTTTGCTGTGCTACGTTTACCAAAGAAGGCTGTTTTTGATCTTATGCGTTTTTCATTTTGTCTGCCCTGCAGATGGGCAACAAGAGAGCTTCTGCTGCTAACAGCTAGCTTACATGATATCATTGTAACATACTGGCTGCTAAGCCTGTCCAATAAGCAATTAATCAATGATAAATTAAAATGAGCTTGATAATTTCTGTCTTGATGATTTTTTTTTGTTTGTTTGTTTTGAAGGGCAATTTTATTTACAGAGATATAATAGGCTATTTTCTTATGCTTTCATTCTTGTCTGGTTTTCATTTCCATTTCATTTCATGTTTTCGGTTGTTTTACTTTCCAGTTCTGGTGTGAAGTGCTCTTTACAAAATTAAAGTATTATGGTCTTTGAGAAAGCAAATATCAATTTTTATGCTATGATTGTGTATATTAAAGTATACACCTTTATACTTTACTTTTGAATTCAATAGATCACTTGAAAATTTACTCAAAACAGTAATATTATTGTTTATTTTAATAATTGTTGGGACAGTTAGTTACCATGACAAACAGGCCGACTGGCTTTAGTTCATTTACAGTCTGCTGGGCCAGGAAATGTGGCTTAAAACTATACATCTCCAATTTTTCCTACCAGGTCGGATTTATGATATTTATCGAGTTTGTTTCTTTTCTAAAAGAAAAATTACAAATGTAAATAGTATTTCCTTATTTGTAAAACAAGAGGATGCTAAGGGTTGTCCATAATTTTCTTGATTTTATGTAAAAGTCATTTTTTGCTCCATCATCTCCAGAGGTTCCACAGTCGTCCCCCGAACAAACCCAGAGCAGAACCGGATCAGAACCAGAGCAGAACCGGATCAGAACCAGAGCAGAACCACCCTTCTTTGTTAGGTTGTTGAGCCTGTTTAAATCCCACCCCTGGTTCTGATGTGGGTTAATTTGATTTAAGATCAGTCTCTGTGACTGCCATGACCTTTGCACGCCTTTTATTTGTAACCGACTGTAATTGTTATGTAGAAAATGTAACTTTGCCTCCTCTAAAACTTCTCTCCTGTCACTGGGAGTGTTTAAATGTCTCCTCAACTAATTGAACAAATATGACATCTGGAAATTAACAGCTTTACAAGCTAAGGAAGACTGACAGTGGCCTTATTACACCTTTATTACTTTTTAATTGCGGTCCAAAGCAGTAAAACTGCAGCTGTGCAGTAATGAGGAGGAAACCCACACGTACACAAACTTAATAATATAAAATGGTGGATTATTTTCACTAGAAAATGCACAATGCCAATAAAAACATAGCCTGGACTCTACAACGTCACAAAATATAAAGTTTTTCATCCTAAACAAACAGCTATGCAGCAACCAGACAATTATGGTTTCTATAACAACTTGTCTCGAAATGATGGCTGAAGATCTCTGAAAATGAAATCTGGACTTTGTGGTTTCCCTCTTCCCAAACCACTTCCATCGTTAACTAACTTTCAGTCCAGTGTCCCACGCCTGCAGCTTCAACGGTTGGTTGCTGTCGGAATGAAAGTAAAAACCTTGCATGGAAAGAGTCGCCTGCTTTGTGGAACTAATTAATTATAGCAAGTGGTGTGCAAGTGTTAAGTCATGACTGCGTTTTTTTTTCTCCCTTGTCACCAGGCAGACTCTGCATATGAAAGAGAAGATGCTTGCAAAAAATATAAATTTCAGTTCTTTTCTAAATAAGAAAACAAAAGCACTTAGCATTCATCAACAGCTCCTTGGCGGAAGAGAGATTGCTGCGCAGCACAAATAATCATCCGGCTGGACGACAGGGAGATAAATAGTAAAACCTAAGTTATCAAAACCTCCGGGCCGATAATTTACCTCGAGAAATTTTAATAATCGAGATCCTCGTTACAACGCCACTCATTAGAATAATCAAGATATGTGGTTTTCTCTTTAAAAAGTTTGGTCATTTCTGCTTTAAAGTTGGCTCCTCTGGACGCCGTGTGTTTGTCGTTTTCAGCAGCCGTTGGTTCGCCTCCGCGGTGGCGCCATCGTGGGGGAGGGCAGGGTGGAGATCATGAAGAATGGAGAGTGGGGCACCATATGTGATGACCACTGGAACCTGCTGTCGGCCACTGTGGTGTGTCGGGAGCTGGGCTTCGGCTCAGCAAAGGAAGCGCTGTCTGGAGGACAACTTGGACAAGGTACGCATCATCCACACTGTCTCTGGAGTGTCTGTTTTGCATTCATTGATTTATTTCTAAATGTTTGGTCGCATGGCTCTTTCATCCCCTTCTGTTTGATGCACATTCGGATTCACCAGTGATTATGGGCTACAGAAACATGTGGCCAACATGTACAGAGGGGGGGGAAAGCAGCCAAACAGCCATGCTAATTAGAAAGCAGACCTGAAGACGCTAACCCATAATAGTTAGCTGAGAATGACAGTTTTTACTGCTGGAACAGCTCTCTGTCTATAATTTCCGACATGCCGTCACTTTCCCTGTCGAGTAAAACCATGTCTTGGTAAAATTTCACAAACGGATTCTGTCCTTTTATTGAGTTGCCTATTTTATCTTAGATTAAGGCTTATATTCATTTATGAGTCAGAGGGCTACAATTCATACAAACTTCTTTGGGAGACAAAATATTAATATTTTATCAGAAAGGACATAGAACCATCTAACAATAAAGCAAAACTGTTTTTTCACATTAAAATGCCCATTCGTCTGGGCTGGAAACTCTCATTCTGAAACCAACAAGTTGCTCAATCTCTAGTCTGAAAATGAGAATGAGTTTCCACAAGCCTGCAGCAATCAGTGTTGTCTGAATATCCAATAGAGTTTAGGGGAACCATGTTGAGTTATATCTTTCAGTACATAAAACTATCTCGTTGATAAAGTCTTCACTTTCGAATCACATACGAATAAGTTTGAAAAACTGATCACCTCCTATGTGCTTGTGTTCCCTTCAGGGATGGGGCCGGTGCACATGAATGAAGTGAAGTGTTCCGGATTTGAGAAGTCCGTAACCGAGTGTCCCTTCAACAAGGAGGCCCTGGGCTGCAGCCATGAAGAAGATGCAGGCGTCCGATGTAACATCCCAGCTATGGGCTTCGAGCAGAGGGTCAGTCTGTCCTCCATTTCGGTACAAATCTGAACCTCTAGCAAGGAAACCAGATCCAGTTAAGGATTTACTAGTTTGTCTTCAACAGCTGATGTCGATGAGGGTCTGCTTGCCGAACAGCATGAGACGTATTCTGAACCACTAAGCTAAAGAATTTAGTTGTTTTTTTCGTATCACAGAATGATTCTCTGATGGCTTTTCTGACTGGTATTGGGGAAATTTGAAGTTCTTAATACTTTTCAGTGATGTTGCACTACGCTGTGTTTCTTTATCTTCTCATTTTTAACCCACAGCTGCGTCTGAGAGGAGGCCGTAACCCCTTCGAAGGCCGTGTGGAGGTTCTGGCGGAGAGGAACGGCTCTTTGGTGTGGGGCACAGTGTGCAGTGAGGGCTGGGGGACCATGGAGGCCATGGTGGTGTGCAGACAGCTGGGCCTGGGCTTCGCCAGCAGTGCCTTCCAGGTACTTTTGCCTTTAGCAGAACAAGTTTGCATGTATTCTTAAAAAGAGGAAACTTCAAGTCAACTTGCATGGATCTGACATCCTGTTTCATGAGGGTGGTCTTAAAGTCTCAAGTCTTAAATTTGTTATTCTACAATTAAGGCATTAAAAGGTTTTAAAATTTAATTTGGCTTTAAATACGTTAATTACGAGCCTTAGACTTTCTTGTGGCAGGACTATTTCATCTTGTATATTAACATCTTTCGTTGTGTGTTTACTGCTTTTTATTTCTCACAGGACTTTTCTGTCAGAAAAACGTTTTAATTGCGAGCAAATTAAAACCTTTGCGTTTTGTGACTCAAGGTGGTTGAGGCTAATAATAGCTGCTAACATAACCTTGCTACATAGCTAGCTTTTTTGGCTTAAGTGCAGCTTTATCAGCAGTTGCTTGGACAAACCTTTGTCTTCACCACTGGCTAACCCATGTGATGCTACATGCATTCCCTGCTAAACAGCTTGGCCCTAGCATTATGTATCTTTTAAGGTCAGTAAAATATATGCCTTATATAAAATGGGAGATGCTTTCATACCGAATCAGAGGAAAAAATTCTCTTCAGTCTTTGGCCATCAAAACTCAAAAATCGTCATGGCAAAGAAATGTTATTTCTGAGGTTTTAAAAATCTTTCCATTCAGAATAAACCTTTTTACTTAAAAACTACATTTTGTGCTTACATGTGTGGCCTTTGATTAATAGCTAAATTATTTTGATATTCTGAAACACTTAAATGTGAAAACACACAAAATAAAAGGAAATCGGGAAGAGGGGCGAACACTTTTTCACACCACTGCAACATTCTCCATCTTAATTAAATCATCATGTTAACACAGTTAAATTTCAGTGTCAGTGACCTGTTTGTTTTTGGCAAGGCCGACAGGAGTAAGCTCTAAAACAAAATTTGGGCTCCTTGCATGAAGTGAGTGGCTCATAACATCGTTTACAGTCGGAAACGTTGCGGTTAGCTCCAACAGCTTTTAAAAGTGTCTGCAGAGCTGTGGCATGTAGAGCTGCCTGATCACAGGACACCTCCAGACGAGCCAGACCAGGCCTGGCAGCAGGAACAGGACGGATGTACTTACAGCGCTTCTGTTATTATAAGTCTTTAACTAGGAACATCATTTTTTGACTGTGAAAACTTCAGCATTTGACCTAATAGGAAATCCTACTGAGATTTCCTAGTACAAGAATTTGTAGATGTTGCTTTCGAACATAAATCCACATGTAACACATATGTGACTGTGTTTGAAGCCGAGGTGCGTCATCGCTGTTTTAATTACCTTTTTCAAGTGACTGAAAATGTACAATTGCGACTTTTCAGCAGTCAAATAAAAAAAAAGTCTGAGTGAAGACAAATCTTTCAAAGTTCAGCGTATAAAATTCAAAAAATAATTCTGTACTGAAAGTCACTGAAATTCCTGTTTGTTTTTAAAGAGGCAAAATCATTTTTAACACGATTTTGAGCTTTATGACATGATAATGTTATTTCCCCATCAAAAACATACCTGGAGTGTTGCCTTGTCTCTTTCATGCATTTTCGAGAAATATCCCATGGCAACCATTCAGCTTTGTAAAATACCTGGGTGGAACCAAGTGCCGCATTTGAAGATGAAACTCCTCCTTGGAGCTCCTTCAGACTAGCCAGCAGCAATTAGTAAACACCTGATGAGCTCATTTTAGGAGCTGCTTCTCAGAGCAATGCTGTCAAAAACATTGTTAAAGGGTTAATAGAGGAGCCATGTTGTAATGACTTCCTGAAGGCGGAGTTTCAGAAAGAGCAAGAGCTTTTTTAAAGAGACAGAGTCCCAATTTCAAGGCGTTAAATTACAAAGTCAAATTTCTTGTAAGTCATATCTGATACATAGCATTTTATTACAAATGAAGGTAAGGTAGTTACTTTAAAGCTATTTTATAGCACAGTGTGCCTGAAAAATACATAATACTGTGCCTTTAAACATTTGCTAGTTTTTATTTTTAGTCCCATCACAGTGACGTGGAACATATGTAAGGATTTCAGCGACTTTTACAATATGCTGTAATTGAAGAGGTCTCTTGTGTCAGTTCTACTCATGAAACTTCTTTTTGTTTGTTGTTGTTTTTTTCTGCACTTTGGAAAATAATTTTGCCTCTGAACGTTTGTGCGTCCACAGGAGACGTGGTATTGGCCGGGTGAGGTCAGTGCTGACGGTGTGGTGATGAGCGGCGTTCGCTGCTCTGGAACTGAGATGTCTCTGTCCCACTGTCTGCACCACGGACCCCACCTCAGCTGCCCCAGAGGAGGGGGGCGCAACTCCGCCGGAGTCTCCTGCTCTGAAAGTAAGACTCTGGGAAAGGCTAAAACAAGAGCCTCACTTCTGCTCAGCATCAAGCAAAACATTAAAAATGTGTCATAAATTGTATTTCACTTTGTTTTGGCAAAGTGTTCACACTCCTGTGAATTTGAACTTGCATTTTATGTGACAGAATAGAGTGGGCGATATGAACTTAGTTTTATTATGATATTTTGTCATACTAATGTGATAAAAAATGTTGATAATAAAGCTATTTATTATTACTTATTTTTTTTACAATACGAACAAGACAGTTATTGTAGAAAACTTGAGATAGAGATTCACTGTAATAACCATATGTGCCCAGAAGTTTCTGTTTTCTGTTGGGCCAATAAAACCCTGATTTATTCTACAGTCTCCTCTAGCATGGAGCAAAAACTTTCCTTGGCTTGGAAAAGCCCAAAGTCCAGTCGGTTCATCTGTTTCTTTGTGTTAAAACCCGATGTCAACATTTGAAGCAGACACTGTTTCAACCGCATAGTAGTTTAAGCTCTTTGCAAAACAAATAGTTTTGCAAAGAGCTGTAAACTGACTGCAAACCTTTATTTTTCAGTCATAAAAGTCAATTTCCTTCATCCTTTTACACAAAGTTGACCAAATCTGTGTTAAACTGTTAAAGAACCTTTGTCAGAGAGAAATCCCTGGTTCTTTCTTGGAATCTGTTGTTTGGAACAGAAAACACTTGCTTACTTTGCATGCAGCCATCTCTCTGTGTTTCTAAATATCTTTGGTCTCCGTCTTTTCTTCTTCTTTTTTGCCTTCCCACCTTCAGCGGCTCCCGACCTGGTGCTGAACCCTCAGGTGGTGGAGCAGACCACCTACATGGAGGACCGGCCCATGTTCATGCTGCAGTGTGCGTACGAGGAGAACTGCCTGGCCTCCAACTCTGACCAGACGCCGGCCAACGCGTACCGCCGCCTGCTGCGCTTCTCCTCTCAGATCCACAACAACGGCCAGTCCGACTTCAAGCCCAAAGCTGCCAAGCACCTGTGGGTGTGGCACGACTGTCACAGGTCTGTCAGGATGGAAATGTTTCTAGAAACAAAGCATGCTGGGGTGGGCATTTATTGTACTGTTTATTATCTATTGTGAAAAATGTCCTATCATGATAAGAATTTTGATCCATCGTTGTCCCGACAGATTTCAGGTATTGATGATAAATGAGAAAAACAAAACTGACAGCATCATCGGAGATGTTATTTTTGCTATTTTCTTCACTGATAGCTTCATTAGAGCATCAATAAATATCAGAAATTTTGAAAATATGATTAAATTGAGTTATTAAGTGCAGCTTAGTGATATAGATCACACCCTTTTTAAGTAAGTGGCATCCTGATGAAACCACTAGAATTTTTGAATTCTCAATTTTCGTGAATTCTTTACATTTTTCAAGATCAGTACTTAGGTTTGTGGCGCTGTGACTGATGTGCCATGCAGTCTAGCTTTTTATGATGATGATGATTATCACAACAGTAAACTACTAAAAGAATATATATTAAAAATTAAGCAAATTAAGCTTCCGTGAGTGTGTGTGTGTGTGCTTGTTCTTGTATTTGATACATTTTGAGGACCATTTAAAACATAGTATCTTGTGGGGACTGTCTGCTTCTTATGGGGCCCAAAGTCCACATCCCATAAGAAGAAGTGTTGTTTTTGGGTTGTGGGTTAGATTTAGGATTAAGGTGTGGCATGTACTGGTAATAGTCAGGTTTATGGTAAAAGTCAGGTTAGGCTGTAAAAAGTAATGAAAAAAGAATGGAAGTTAATGCAAAGTCCTTGTGAAGATTGAAAGACATACTGTGTGTGTGTGTGTGTGTGTGTGTGTGTGTGTGTGTGTGTGTGTGCGTGCGTGTGTCTATGTGTGTGTGTATAGGCATTATCACAGCATGGAGGTGTTCACTACATATGACCTGTTCAGCCTAAATGGAACCAAAGTGGCAGAGGGACACAAAGCAAGTTTCTGCCTGGAGGACTCAGAATGTGATGAAGGTTGGAATCTCACTGCTGTTGTTTTTAATGATGATGTAATAACAACAAAAACATTTTCAAAATGTTATCATTTCAAATAGTCTTCATTTTAACTTAGATGCTGCCTCAAGTGAGTATGAAATCCAAAGGTCTTTCCATAGTTTGTTTAGCTAATTTTGTTCTGCTTTTAATGGTTTTTATTGTTATTGTTATTATTTTTATTGTCCTGGGTAATCTGTGCTTACTGTACAGCACTTTGGGTAAACATGCTGGGGCTCTTTAAGAGTCCTTTATTAAAAATAACTGAATGGAAAAGGTGTAGCAAAGATGTGCTGTGACAGCTCTACCACTAGGGGGCAGAACTTGTGGGCTGGGTCAACCTGTTGACTCCACACAGAACTACTGCTAATATTTCTAGTCCAGGAGAATAACCCTTCTCCTACATCAGGATGCGCCCCCTATTGGTCAAAACTAGACAGTATGGTCTAAATTGGAGTCAATGCCTGATGTTGCCTAGATACAATATAACAATATTTTTTTCACTCAAGTCATTCAGTCATTCTGCCTGCCACTTCACTGGCCTTGATGCCTTCAGCTTTTATATATTTAGAGACCTATGTGCAAAAGCTAACAGAGTATGAAAACTGAAATGATATTGAATTAGAGGTTATACAATTTAATATTGTAAGTAGATGTTTTCCCAAAGTCCTGCTGTCTTAGTTCAGTATAAATAAGTCTAAGTCTAACCAACTGTTCTGCAAAACAACATCATATAATTTCTTAGCTTGTCTGCGCTGATGTCCAGGCAGCACCAAAAACCTACAGAATGCATTTATTTGTTTACTTGTGTTTTTTGCAACAAACATCTCATAAATTACATTTACTGTTATTCAAGTCATAGCTATAGTATGCTTTTTCCCAAAGGAGAGAATACCTGGTTGTCTTGAATATGTCTACGAAGTGAAGATGCAAATGATCTCTCCTTCTTATGTCGCCCTCTAGTGGTCATAACCTGTGGATCACCTTGTGCAAATGTATCATTTTCTCCAAGGCGTTTGCAGTGAAGTTATCTTACTTTATCTTTGTAGGTATCGAAAAGAAGTATGAATGTGCTAACTTTGGAGAGCAGGGCATCACTGTAGGCTGCTGGGATACCTACAGGCACGACATTGACTGCCAGTGGGTCGACATCACCGACGTCAAACCTGGGGATTACATTTTTCAGGTGATTTATCCTGTTGGTTTCTTCTTTCTGTCGGTTGTGTTTCTGCAATGTCTTCTCTCTCCAGCCTCAACGTTGGTTTTATTCTTGCCCATCCCTTTACAGATTGTAATTAACCCTAATTACGAAGTGCCAGAATCAGACTACACCAATAACATCACCAAATGCAGATGTCGATATGATGGTCATCGTGTGTGGATGTACAGCTGCCATAATGGTGAGGCCCTGCTATGATTTTGAAGAGTGGCTGCAGCTTTTACTATCTTTGGGGGGATTGTTGTTGTTTTTTCACCAAAACAATCACTTTAGTCTTTTCTGCATTTAATGAGACATTCAAAGAGAGTGACCCAAAGATGAGCCTTGTGGAATCCCACATGGAATTTCATCACTTACTGTGATCAAATAATCCTCCAAGTATTTGAAGGAATTTTATTTAAGCATCTCGTTATGGAAGTACAGCACTTTACAGCACACGGACCTCCATATTTGGGTCACTTTTTTCAGTGTCTCTTCTTTGTTTGTGTCAACTATAAATCTGTATTAAAAAATAAAGTATTCCCCTCTGCCAGTCACTTTACACACTGTCTTATGTGTCATAGTTTTGCTTTAACCAGGACTTGTGTGTTATTTTTTAAAAAGTACAAAGTCCGTACCTATAGAGAGATCTTTTTACATTCATTTAGTCATGATTCAGATTCATTACCTTTTAGTCATTTGTAAAATTCACCTGCAATAGCATTTATCAGTTTTGCTCAAATTTGCATTTTTACTGTTACATGCATCTAAAATAAGCTAATGAAACAATTAGCTTATTTTAATTTCTTTTAGATTTCATATTTCTTAGAATCAAATATTTCATAGCAACATTCTTCACTTTGAGCTGAAAACTTTGCTAAACTTATAATCAATTTACGTTGGAAGTTTTTGATATAATTTGCTGTACAGTATTTGGTAAATTCTATTTCTGCTGCTCTGCCTCTAGATGGCTCATTGAGCTCTGAGACAGAGATGATGTTCCCAGGCCTTCTAAACAACCAGGTGACCCACAGGTAAAACTGACAGAGTGGAGTCGAGAGGCGGTCACCTCCGATGGGAAGAGTCCCACCAACCACTACCCATTCCATCTGGGCTGGATTCTACTTCCTGTCCCTGAATGAATCATCTCTTCTTCTCCTCACCTTTCTTCCTCTACCCTCCTCTCACCTACCAGCACTTAGTATGTGTTGACCTCTTCTGTCCATCACTCTCTGTGATGATCACAGGACTGGTGAAGCTTTGTTTGCTTCACCAGTCTGTCTGTGACAAGAGAGGCTATTTCACTTACTGTGATCAAATAAGAACTTAATTTAAACATCTCTCCATGGACGTGTAGCACTTTAAGAAGCACTCAACTGCAGAACCTGGTGGATTTTGTTCGTGTAGTTTTGTCCCCACAGACCTGAACGATTATCTTCAATGGAGAACTACTTTTTGTTTTCTACTATCTTGATCAACTTTTTTATGTTTGACATCCAGTCTTTAGAAAACAAGGAGTCTATTCATCACTACTCCCTATTGATGCTTGAACTAACAGGACTTAAGGACCGGTTCTGAAATATTGGCAGTATTTGCTTTATCTTCTCCATGGCGCTTAGTAAAATACCCATTTTCCAAAGAGTTGCTGAATAATCCAGTGGGGGTGAGGGGTCTGGGTTGGGTTTGGTAGAAAAATGTGTTAGAAGTATTGTAAGTTTTTCAAAAAGTGACTCGTCATTTCATTGTATAATTCAGCTGTAATGTGAGTGGTTGTTGATGCCGAACTTGCATATAAGCTAGTGTGTCATTCATACACTGCCACCTCCTGGTTAACCCATGTATGCACTTCAGTTAAGAACTAAATGCTAATATACATGTATTGTTGCATTGGAAAACCTTGCTTTTCCATTGGTATAAAAGTGCAAGAGGTCTAAGAACTGAGATCCCTGATTCCCTTCCATCAATGTATTATCAAAAAAACTCTTATTTGTGCTTTGCTTAAACATCCATGTTCAATGATCTTGAAGGGACAAGTACTTCAAAGACAAAATGATGAATCATAAGTTCATCATTTGTTATAAATTCTCTTCTAAGCAGATTGTGACCGAATGTAAGATGCGCATGATTTCAGTCACAGATCATTCTTTAAAAGCTTTGATAGAAGGTTCAGAAAAAGGCCTGGCCATGTTTGAGCTCAGGGATGTCAGCTAGCTTCAGTGACCTGACTGAAGCTAAACTTAGTGGAAACAAGTTAAACGTGTCATTTGTTTTACCTTTGCAGACCAAGAAACGACATTCTCCATATTTCTGAGTTAGATTTGCCTTACAAGTCAGAGTACCAAGTTAGAAACCATTTGGATTTGCCAGTAGTTATGAATGAAAACAATACAAGCTGGTAATTATGTAGTTCTATTCTATGTTCCCTTTGTTTTTACTGCAGCAAACAAAACTAAATGATTTCAAATGAACTTTTTGGGTGCCTTCACACCAGCCTTGTTTGGTCCACTTTAATCGAACTGGTGAGAACCAAACCTACCTCTCAGTTCAGTTGAGGTGAACTCTGGTGCGGTTCAAATGCATATATGAATGCCAAGCGGTCCGGAGACCGCTCCAAATACAGGAAGTGGACTACAGCGCAGGTCCTAAATACATAAATACAACCAAAACAAACAAATTAGTCAAATTAGAGAAATGGCTCGTGGTCTTTTACTAAAGACAAAACAGATTTTCATATTTCCTTCAGCAGTTTTGGTGCAGCACCACCACAGGCCAGGAGGGGAACAGGTTGCTCAAATTGTTTGGTTGGTTTTGCAGTGTGAAACTGCACCAACAGCATGGAACTATCTGGGAACAGACAGAAGAAATCAGAAGTTCATTTTTACTTCTGATGGAACAGTTTATTTCTAAAGCTTCTACTGTTTTATAAATCTGTCAACTATATTGGATATTGAGGTCATGGCTGTTCTGGCACTTTCGAAATTGGAATTTCTGATTCAGGGAGGAGTAAAGCTAATCCTTCTAACTTGGAACACACATGAAATAGCTTCACATTGACAACTCCAGAGGAGCTTCCTATTTAAATACATAAATGAATTTGTTGGCTCACAATATGACCAAATATTGAAAGCACTTGTATTAATGGAGCAATGAGTGGAACTGACATAGTGCAACAAACTGGCATGACTATCAGGCCAGTATGTGGGTCTCATTCACCATCCATATGTTCCTGCAGCAGCAGCACAGGTTTGGGGAAGAACTTCTTTCTACCCAGTAATGGCACAGGTACCTTTTTTTTTTTTTTTCTTTTTTTTTTCTTTTTTTTTACTTAATTTTATTACTTGTTTGTAATTCTTTGTATTTTAAGGTATGTGAATTCAGTTTATTTGTACTTTTTTGTCATGGTGCTATCTAACTGGTCCTCTGTTTTCTGAGGGTTCAGTACATGTTGAACAGCTGCATTATGTGTATATTAACAGTATACTTGAATTGAAACAATGTGCTTTTGTGTGTTGACCTATAATAAAGAGTTAAGCAACTGAATCAGTGTGCCACTGAATGTTCTTTGTGTGTTTATTGCAAAACAATTAATTTTGTCAAATTGCAACCACAAACGTCAAAGGAATTTATTGGAATTTCATGTAGACTGCTGCAATGTTGCATACAATAGTGAAGTAAAATGAAAATTATTTGTTCCTAATAATAAAAGGAAAAGTGTGGCGCCTTTAAAAAGACAGTATTATGTAAAACTGAGTATTGCGCTGATTTTTTCATGCATGTTTGAAAAATCCTTTAATCTCCCGTGGCAACCATTTAGCTGTGCCAAACGTCTGGGGAGACCGAGCTCCGCCTTCAATGACGAAGCTCCTCCTCTTTTCCAACATTCCACCTCACAGGGGCAGGGCTGCTGCCCTAACCCTGCGCCTCCCTCACTCAGCTCCTTCAGACTAGCCAGCAACAATTGGCAAACACCTGGTGGAACTGAACATCAGCTGAACTCATTATCGGAACTACTGAGAAGTAGTTCATTATCGGAACTACTTACGATAATGTAGTTATCGGAAGTAGGAACAACCCAATAACTACATTATCGGGTTGTTTAAAAAGGGTTGTTAATGTTGTTTAAGGGTTGAGAGGGGAGCCATGTGATGACTCCCTGAAGGCGGAGTTTCAGAAAGACAAAGAGTTTCTTAAAGAGAGAGGCCCAATTTCAATGCGTTAAATTATGTAATCAAATTTCTTTTAAGACAAGTTTGATGTACATGTGGTGTTCCAGACGCAGAAATTAATGAACCTCTAGATTTCAGATTCTGAGACACTTTCGGTGTGATTATGCTCCGGGGTGGTGGAGGCTGCTGTTTGGTTGCAAATGTGAAGATAAAGAAATATAGCAAATCACCACTGGTGGGCGCTCTTGCTGTGCACAAGAGATGTGAGCAGTTCCTGTTCAGAGAAGGAGATGTCCTTTGATTAAAATAAACATTGCCATGTGCTGCTTCCAGTTATCTGCTTGAATATTGTTGTATTTAACTATTGTGAATCATGCTCAAAAGTGTAGAGCATTTTTACAACAACCGAAAGTAACATAATTACTTGATTGTGCTATAAAATGGTGCTTTGTGTGTGGAAAACATAATACTGTCCTTTTAAAGCTGTAATTACAGTACAAGAGGGGCTCTACAAAGCATTGCTTCAGGGAGACAGAACATAAAAATGAGAAAACCCTTTTACATTTTCCTTCAACGATACAATTACTCATCATTTTGCTTTGGTGTATGAACCTAATAAATCACATTGAGGTTTGAAGCACAACAGGACAAAACAGGAAGAAGTCCAGGGAGTATGAATACATTTTCTATGCATTTTTGTTCAATTAATTATGCTGCATTTGGAAAGAATTGCACAAAACCTGCATACAGTATTTTGTGTAGTGACGGATTTATGCTCAGCACATTTCCAAGAACTTTTATGTTTGTGTCTATAGGGCTTTACTTTTGTTCTTCTAGTAGATGGAAACTTCTCCTCAAAGTAGGCTGGAAGTTCTCACCAGCATTCAAACTCCAGACACTTGAGGAAGCGTTTAAATGTGTCCCATTACTCTAGGATGTGAAAAATCAAACTTTAGCAAATGAAACAGGTGAACTTGGGATTCAGCAGATAGATACGATCAGGTCAGGTAAAATAATACTTTATTCATCTTTTGGGAAATTCCAGATGCAAGTGGCATCCATAAAACCTGCACATACACATGACCATGTGATTAAAAATACACGTTATAAAAATACAAGATTACCAAAAGAGAGGAAAAACAGTGTGATGATGACCCAACACTGGCCTCTCGTGGCTTACAGGAGTCATTACACGTTTTCTCTCTTGAAGTTCGACATTTTCCAAAGCACAAAGTCTTTCAAAGCAGATATTGGTTCATGTTTGCAGGGAGAACTATTTATTATCTACAGGGTGATAATCAGTGAAATGTTTTAGCAACTTCTCAAGCCACAAACAAAAAAAGGCTCTTTGTACGGACATTGACCCTAATCTCACCTATAGATCAGTGATAACTCATCTTAACGCTGCAGTATTTCTAAAAAACTATTTTATAAAAGCTAAATACTGCAGCTTTACAAGCAGGATAGACCAGGCATTTTCTGTCACTGCTCTGGATTGTCCTTATTGGTGGTTTTATTAATGCTGCGCAGCACTTTGGTGCAGCTAATAGCTGTTTTTAAAGTGCTTCATAAATAAAGCTGACATTGACATGAAGGGGAGTTTTGTTCTCTCTGCTGTCGCAACATGCATTCTCAGAATGAGGGACTGCTGTAAATCCAGCAACACAATGAAAGTGTGTTGTTGGTCCAGAAGGAGGTCAATCTGCTGGGTTTCTTCAGACAAGAACCTTTTTAACTAATTTAATAATAAACGGAACTCGCTGCACAAATTGAGGATTAGCTGGAAAATATGTGCGATTAAATTTAAACAATTTATTTATTTTTTTGGTAAAGTGGCTTGTGATGGCATTTGGTGTGAAATGGCATTACATTTCTAAACTGTGTTAAATTGAATTGAATTTAAAATCACTTCAGCAACCTGGAGCCTCACTAACTTCCCTTCACCACAAAGTGAAGGGAGTTAAATCCAAAAGGGAGAAACGTAGGTGACCGAAGCGGGAAGAAGGAAACCCCAAAATGCTTCAAATAAAGCTATACAGTTTAAGAAAATGTCCAGAACTATTTAAAAAGGAAATAAGTAAAACAAAAATTCTCTCCATCATCTTCTTTATCTTACAAATGGAAACAGTTTCACTAATCATCAAATGGAAATAGTTGCAACAGATGTTCTAGAGGAGCCAAAACACCAAAGCTAATAACAGCCTGGGATCAATCATTTTCAGGACGATCGATCACATCCTTACATTTTTTCAGGGTTTCTTACGATGTTGCCAATCGGCAGGAGTGATCAGAAATCAAGCAGAGGGTAAAGGTCAAGCGTGTTGTAGTGCTGTTTGGCAACCAGTGAACCATAAGCGGGGGACTGTCAAAGTGGTCAATGTTCTTGAGGCTCAGGAAACGGCGTGCTGCGTTCAGCACCTTTTTACCGTTTATACGAACATACAATCAAGGGCTGTAACGAGGTGGAACACACACAAACTGGTCAAATCAGACTCTTGTGAAACAGGCTGCGCCGGTGCCAAGATCAAGTGGAATGTAGTAATTGTAACGAGCGCAGCCAGTTGGATTTTAAGAGCCGGTTTAATAGCCGGAGAGCTCTTAACCGACTTTATCCACCAGAGATGAGCCTGGCATGTTGCTCAGGTGGAGTGGAAGAGGCCTGGAGCTTTATCCAGATCCTGCCAACTGCTGCTCACAAGAAAACACAAAGACAACACTGTTCACCCACCAGCAACTCCTGATGAGTAATCCTCGGAGATTGGAACTTTAAAAGCTATTGGTGGTGGAAAAGGAAGATAGCAAAACTAAAGAGACAACAGTACAGACATACAGGATATAACTAATTATAAGCTAGACTGAAGACCTGTCCAGGGTGACCCCGCCTCTCGCCTGCTGCACCTGCAGCCCCCGTGACCCCAATAGGGATGAACATGCTGGATAAAGGAACAAACTTATTCACATGTGATTTTAATTCTGTTTCTTCTTTAATTGTTGTTGCAGGTTAAGGTTTATTTTACCACAAATGGCAAGGATGGTTGAATAAATAAATTCTTTTAATAATCGAAATCATGTGAAAACTTTTTTTGTGCTTACTCGGGTTACCTTTGATACTAAAATTCAAGTGTGACAAAAAGGCCAAAATAGAAGAAATATGAAAGGAGAAAATACATTTTAATGACTTGTTTACTAAGAAATCCAAGCACAAGGAGTTTTTTTGTGTGGTTTCAGAAACTGATGGCCTGACGGATCTTTTTCTAACTCGCTTAGAACGTTTGTTGAATGAAACATTCAACAAATTCATTCAACACACTCACTGAGCTAGTTAGACCGTCAGTTTCTGAAACAACACACACACACACACACAAAACACAAACCACCCCCCTCATAAATGCAAACAGGATTGCAGAGTCCAATTGTCTCTGTCTCTTTAAAAAGCAGCTGTGGCCCGGTCATCTGGTAAAAGCCAGGTCCAGCTTCCCTTGTCAATACGTCATAATCCTAAATTGCCTTCTGATCTGCGAGTTGGTGTTCAAACGAGTGAAGGTCTGAGTCCTGCAGGCTAAATGAGGCCAAGTTCAACAGTTTATACGACTAGAAAAGATATATAATCAGACCAGTAACATAACAGAGAAGACACAGTGCTGGTAGTTTAGAGCACTCAGGACTGTTAAAACTCGAGCTGGCAGAATGGCTTCATCAGATTCCAGACACAACATCTGGGAAAGTCCAGGAGCAAAGTCCAAGGAACAGTTGGACTCACACACGTCTCACACACGTCTTAGACGACCTGATCTGCAACCGAGAATGGATGCTTGGAATGAAAGTTTGCCTCGCAGCGTAGAAACTCGTCCAGTTTTGTTTTGACGACTGGGCAAACATTCTGGAAGCTTTGATAAGCCAAATATGCACAGACATACAGTCAGACATAGAGTATGCATATGTAAAACAGTCAAGACCACCTAACTCGGGACCGAGACCAGAGTGTATCGAGACCAAGACAAGACCAAGACTTTTAGGATCCGAGACCAAGACCGAGTGAAGTCGAGACCGAATCAAGACCAAGACCAGCGGTCCGCGCTACATGACACAATAAAATGTGAAATATGACAATTTCTGCATCCTCACTACTGTTAGGTGTTGAGTTCACTGTGGCGTCTGGCAAACATGATGGAAGCCTTGATCTAAACACACCGAATGTTTGTGAGCTTCAGTTTAACTTGACTTAATTATCTTTGGGGAAAATTAACTAAAACCTACACTTTTTTCTTAAAGGACTCAACAAACTAAGCAAAGCACAGCATCACATATTCACATGATTTATTAGCATATCATCTAGAATAGATTATTAGTACACTTGAATTTCATTTGGCAAAATAACAAAAAAAAAGAAGGTTCATTAGTGGGCTCAACATAATCCAAAGAATCAAAACAGATGAAACTTTTATTTACAGAAGACATCAAGACTTTCCACCTGATTCACAATCAAACCTGGATATCTGAACATGAAGAGGCTTTACCTTTAAAAGACGAGTGAAGCCCAACATCAGCAGAATCCAGGTCACACTGCGAGACAGGAGGATTAATTAATGCCAAACTTTACTATCAGGTTCAGAGAAAAGGAACCCAACATTGGGTTTAAGTAGAGATGCACTGATCAGGCTTTTCCTGGTCCGAACCAATTTCTAGAACTAAAAAAGAAAATGTGCTGCAGGTTCCATGATAGAGGTAGTGGCTCTGATGGTGCACTTTATTAGATTTCTGAATCATTGATTGGATGGTTTGATTTCCTAAGTCATTTAAAGCATGAGTGCTGCATCTCGTAAAAATAAAAAAATGCAATACACATTTTCAATTTGGACCTGGTAGGACCAGAACATCAACCTTGTTCAGTGAAGTTTGTGCTTTTGTCACATGTGCTAACCCCAACCATGTGTTAAAGGAAAACTGTTCTAATTCTGGACACCGTCAGCCAACAAGAGCACTTTCAATACTTCTGTCGAAGGCAATATTGGAATATATGTACATATTACTAATAAAAATGAACAGCAGTCAAATATTATGCATTCACAGCACCTACAGTATGATACACTGTTAAATCAATACGTACAAATCAAATATTTACAAGGATGAAAATTTGCTGCTGGACACTGGAGAGCTTGAAATAAACACTAATGTTTATGAAACAGGCAGATAAGGTGCAAAAAGAAAAAGAAAATAAAAAAATGGGTGCAAAACTAGCAAACACCTTTTAGAAAACAACAAATTGTGAGGTAAACCCCCCAATAACCAATGATCCCATACGTTACAGATGAGCTCTGGGAAACATTACAAAATGAGTGACCCTGTTTGATGGCTGTACCATTCCAAAAGGGGGGAAAAACACAAAGAAAATTAGAGTATTTCTCCAAAAACACTAGAGTTCAAAAAGCTGCATTAGTTCAGCATAACGACACTGGTTAAATTCTGAGTTCAACTCTTATTTCATCGCATTTGTAGTCGGTTTAAACGCACTAAAATACAAAACAGGGCACATTAAAAGTCAAATGTTGCTACAACATTTCTTCAAAGGGATTCTCTGAAAGACACATGCTCTTGTACCAGGTAGGGGGGATAGATTGTAAAGACGCAGCGTTAAGGTCGTAGGTCGCGGAGGTCTTCGGGGAGGTTGGTTCTGCTGCTCCGCTGCTGCACAAACAAAAGCCGAAATCATTAAGATGACCTGATGCTGACTGAAAAGAAAAAGAAAAGCACCGAAAGCAAAACGAAAACAACATTTTTCAGACATGAGAACAGCCAGGCATTTTGCACAGCTGAATGAAAAAAAACACCTAAAAGTCAATTTTACATAATACTGCCCCTTTAAAAATAAAATCATTTTTTCATAACAGACCCAATTTTTTTTATATTTTTCCCCCCTCACTTTCTTTTTTAAAAAAAAGAAAAAAGAAAAAGAAAATTTTAAAAAAGTGGATTTTGATTCAATCTTCCCTTCTGTGAGTTTAATGAAGGAGTATTAGGGCTGGAATTTAAGAATTTCTGCTTAATTACAAGAATTTAGTCACAATAGTGTCAGAATAAAAGTCCAATTTTCACCAGAAAAAATTTCATAAAATTACAAGAACAATTCTGGATTTTTAACATCTTAACGACCAAGTTTCCTTCTCTAGGAGCGGCTCGCCGAACCCTCGGAACCAGATGCTTTCCTGAACATGTAGTCTCCAGGTGTTTATCGCCCAGCAGAGCGTGAAGGGGAATATCTATTTGATTTAATTCTAGTTCTTTCCACTTTGCATCATACCCCTCCTCACACCAGTAAACAGCACAGTCAGTTGTGCTGCTCTTTAGTCATTTCCCAAACCTTACTCCTTTATCTATTGGTAATTGGTAATGTTTTATAGTGTACCCTCGGTTCCTTGTTCTGCCATATAAACCTAGAGACTGTTCGGTTCCACTCATTAAACTGCTTAGGGGAGACTGGGGTAAGTTGAGCCAAAAGGTAAGTTACTCCTCGTTTCTGGGGAACAGTTAAAAAAATGATTAAATAAATAAATAATTGATCATGTGATTAAGTAGTTAGGAACGTCATGTGATGGAAGTTTGGGTAAAGCGGTTAGACTCTGATTTCTTACAAACCGCTCTTTAAGTTTTGGAAATGAATTTAGTCTAGCTTTTATAAATTGCATAGAATTGGGTTTAGGTCAAACGAATAATGCGACCGCAACCAGACCTCTGCATGAACCATGCAGAATCCCAGAGCGACCCGCAGACGTCACACAGCTGCACTCTGTTTATGAAGTGATAACAGATAACGGAGCCCTTTAAGGATTTATTTAAAAGTTAATTCAGCAATGGGAGCTGATGCTATTGTGACAAAATCAGAAGGAAATTGATTAAAAGGAAGCAGAGCTAAAAACAACGGCCCTCTGTGGAGCACTGAGTGCAAAACATGTCCAGAAATCTGTCTGGATGCGTAATCAGAGCGGGACGGGACGTGCTTCGCTGACACACTTCTTTCATAATTAGGATTTTTTTATTTTTCAGCCTTTGCTTACATCCGGTCAGAATTATGACGCATGTCTCAGGTTAATGACATAAAAGTCAGATAAAATGAGACGCGACTGTTCTGCCTGCAGTCGCTTTGAAAACAATCGGATGCGTTTCCCAATCACTTCCACATGTGGAAGTGGCTCAAATCTGATTTTTATTTGGGGACAAAAGTTTTGAATTGGGCAGTTCAGACTGTTGTGAGAGGAAAAAAAGATTGAAATGAGGAAAAACATACTGAATTTGCCTGCTGTGTGAAAATATTATGAATAATAAAATACTGAAATCCCTGTGATAAGACATCTAGTTAAAGAAAATTGCATCAGGTTGCATTTTTTTATTTAAAATATCTTATTTGTAATGTAAATATTAAGGCTTAAGGCTGTCTAATCATTTTATCAAGCCAACAGCATTTTAATCCTGCCGTTATTGAATAGGCACCAATCCTTTTAAACTGGGAGACACTGAGCAGTGTTTACCTCCAAGTATTTCAATTCAACTTTCACTTCTTTCGACAATTTAAATTTTATTGTAACAATTTCCAAAAGGACTCTCCGAGCCATTCACATGGTTTCTGCCAGTATCACCGACTCAAGTTCGATGAAACTTCAATTTCATGTGTAGTTTTTAAGACTATGAACAAAGTTTAAAACCTGTACTGTGTTACTGAAATGACTGAGTCGGGAATAAATTCGCACTTCGCCGGGATGGACATAAAAAAGCCAGCTGGCTGTCAAGGGTATATTAGCGGCTAGCTCCCGGTGTCCACAGAAGCCTCGAGTCAGAGGTTGACTGACTTCAGCTTGAGTGAAAAAATAAGAGGGTCAGCAGAGCAGGTCCAGAGTTAGAGGCAGCTCCTCAGGCTTCAGCCAACAGTAATGTGTGAATCAGCCTTGATGTGATCACACAAGTGGAAGCATTGAAGTACATGCATCAGGATGTTTGAAAGAGACGCTGACTGCTTGTTAACATGATTTACAGCCCTGCATAATAACAGCAATTTAAAAAAAAACAACAAAAAAACAGGTGAAAATTATCCCCCGTTTTGGCCTGTGAAGAATGAACTTGACAGCTAAGGAAAAGATCTGTTTTCAGGAAATGAAAAAAGAACACGGTGCTAATGACGAACATCTCTTGTGCCCTCGCCCCGTCCAACAGTCTGCACAGACTCGATTTTTACAGGTTTGCGCGCCGAGCCAGGCGAGAGAGACGTTGGGACACGGACTTGGCTCCGTCAGCCTCCGACAGACCAAGACGGTCTAGGGCCAAGCCCGTTTTCCCTCCCACCGGGGACCGATCCATCACCGCCGCTCAACTTTTCACCTGGCAGACGGTCAGAAAGCAGAATTCCTGCTTTAAGCCTGCTAGACCTTCAACCGGAGGGAGACGAAGGTTTTATGTGTTCTGGAGGAGCTCAAGTTCAATAAGGAGCTCATTGATTAAAGCTGAACATTCCAGAGATCAGAGCTCTGGACCAGAGTGGCGTTTCTTCATTTCCAGCAGGGATATATCAGGCCGTGCTTGGAGGAGACAGAGGAGAGACAGACCCTGGCAGTAAATAGAAACTCTTGAGATGGATGTACTACAGGTCCCCACAGTCGGATCTCTGGCTACGGTTCACCCCGCTTTTGACCATGGTAAATATCCCATGCACACTTCTATCAACAGCTACTTATAAAAGTCCTGGCTTTACATTCCTCCAAAGGACTTGCATGTGAACTGAGGCCCTCTGCTAGGAATTTCAGATGAGCAGAGAAATCTTTTTGGTAGTTAGCCAACAGCTGAGCGATCCACAGGAGTCTGTGGTCACAAACACATTGCCAGACACAACATACCTCCGGTAACGCATTTACTGAGAAAGTCTCGCTCCTGACTGATGGTGGTGTCTCTACTGTAGAGCCGCCACCTTACCCCGTCCTGCCTCTAACACAACAGAACCTTTCAGGATGATCTGGAGCCGGGAGGACCTAGATGAGCCGGACTTTCAGAAAGATTGATGAGATGAGCAGTGTGGAAGATCTGTAGGTATTTGGACCGCCATCTGTGGATGATGATCATGCTGTGCTGCCTCAAGAAGGTGGAGCATCAGAAATACTCCAGAGCAAAAGGAGGTGGAGACGGTCGAGATGCTGGAAACCTTATAAGACCCAAAGATTCCTGAAATCCGTACTAAGTAAGGTGTAAGATGTACTTTGGGATAAATTTGACTGTGACATGGTAGCAAAAGGCTTCCAATACAATCTTTTGTATGTGTTGAATATGCAGCAACTGGCAACAGTGGGAAGCATAACAACATTAAGCCCAGATGCAGATTGAAGCAACAGTCTACACAGAGTTAAGGAACTTTTGAAGTAATTACTTACTCTGGGTTTCATTTGGACTCATTAGAGTGTAAGGACATTTTGACATATTAAAACATCACAGTGTTTCTCGTTGAGGTTGGCTGTGGAATGAAGAGCTACCAGCCGGTTGTGGTCAGCAATTGCTTCGTCTGACCAAGTTCTAGTAGAAGAGGCTCCGATTATTCTTAAATTATTTGTTTTTCTGCATTTTGGGTTTTCAGTAGGAACGATAAATGACGACGAGTGACGGACAAGACACATACAACAGGTAAGGATGGAGGCAAGAGGAATCGCTATAACAACCGACAGCAGGAGGTCCAGGGCTACATCGAGCTACATCACAATCACAGCTCACCCCATCAGTAGACAGATGGTACAGTTACCTTGAAAAAGTAACTTAGTTACTTTACCGATTACTTCAGCTGCAGACCTCGGCCAAAGCCGCCTCAACAAAGATGACAGCCAGGCAAGTCAGTCATGTTGAAGGGCAGCTGTTCCTCTACTACATCCTGTCCAAACAACTCCTTCCACTCTCCCCTTACTGGTCAAGACACCACTCCAAATGTTTCTTCAAATTATATGCAGTGTTTATGAAGCTGTACAGTTTGATTATATTCCAAGTGCAGAACTAAAAGATTCTATGAAGTTTAAGAGTTGGCAGTAGGAAAAAAAAGATTTACAACTGACAGTAAAAATATAAATAGTAATTCATATTAGTTGACATAAACTTAAAAAAGTTGTTTTTCCATGTTGTATTAATGCTTGTGGCATTAAAGAAATTACTGTTTGTACATCAGCAATCAGCTAGTAATGCTGTTCTGGGACTGACCAGTAGTGGATCCATCCTCCACCAGGGGGCTCTCACTCTGTCCTCATTGCATTAAATTGCTGAATGAGAGAAGTACTGAAAAGTACTTGTTACTTGTGTCTCCCATTTTTTCAAGGATGTGACAGCAGCACTTTGTCTCCTGCACAGAGGGAACGACAAGCCTTGATGCTGTCATCTTTAGCTGAAACAAACTCTAAATAGTGACACGTTTCCAGCAAGAGATATTGTGCAGATATTGATAAGCAACTGTTCTGCTGCAGGCCCATGCATGGTTGAAGCTCTGCCCCAAGGTTTGAAGAGAGTGTGTTGAGTTTGTGGCAAAAATCAATAAAAATGTAGGACAAAGGCTTTTTAGGAGCTTACGGTTGATCTTCATGATTTTTTTTAGTCAGATCTTAATATTAGAATCTCATCTTGTCTTGTGAGTTTTGGGTATTGTTATTCTTCTAAGACTAGCAGATTAAACAGGATTCAATATGAACGCACACCGTAATCCAGATTGTTATTTTCATTATGCTGTGGTGACGCTTTTGTTAAGCAGAGGGAAGCTGGTTAGAGTGCAGATAGATGGACTTACAAAACCTAGGAGAAAACCAATAAAGAGTTTAAAGCAAATTCATGTGATAAAATGGTCCAGTCAAAGCCCTGACCTAAACCTCAAAGGCGATATCTGGGAAAAACCTGAGTTTAAGCTATGTTGCAAAAAGAATGGGCAACATTGTTTTTTACTATGCAAATGTGTGAAGCAACCCAAACGAGCTGGGGCAAAGTGAGAGGTGGCGCAACCAAACCTGACTCAGAAGCTATAGACTTTTTTTTTTCTTTTTTTTTATGGTAGAAAAAGTTGAAACCCATTCATCACTCTTCTACTTTCCAATTATGCATCACTTTGTGTCATTCACATAAAATCCCATTAAAACACACTGAAGTTTGTTGCTTTGACATAAAAGCGCCGTACGTGTTGTGACAAATCGTACACGCTCTGCTCGGAGCCTCAGTCCGTTTAAATCAAAGCTCCGCTTCTCGCCCTCAGGTGACCTAAAAGCAACGCTGGAGCTCTTCTTAGTTCCTTCCAAATTTGGCTTGCACAGTCTACAAGCTAATGACTTTTGAAGTGTGATAATCGCTTAATTAATCCCACTTATTGTAGGACTTAACAATATCCACAGGGCTCCTGTGATTAAGAGATTCTCCATCACTTTGTTTTTGGATGTGTTGCTCAGGTTTTGGCTAGCTCGTGTGTTTTAAACATCAGGCTCTCGGTTAATTTACAGTATGACTAAACACTGGGCGCTACAATGTGAACATCGAGGAAGAAGAATAATCCCTAAAAAATGCTCCATAAAAACAGGCTTCCTGGTGGGGAAGTAGCTCGGTAATATTACTCACGGCTCCTAACTTTGATGTGGGATCCATCTCCGAGTGGGTAGGAGGCTTTCTTTTTAAGAGCAATGGACAGAGGGGCGAAAGGGGAGAGCAGCTCGTTTTATTACTCCTCTTTACTTCCAGGGCCAAGGCGCTCCAAACTTCAGTTACAACTTTGGGAAAAAATGTGCGCGCTGTCGAAATGTTTAGCTTGCCGAGAGTGATACATCACCATCTGAACTACTGGAACGGGCCGTTGGCTCTGGTTGTGGTTGGACTCACCATGGGATCGCTTTTATCTGCCGAAGCTTCTGTCTTCGTAGATGGTGACCTCGATCTGGTCGAGGCTGTTAAGGGAAGATCAGCCGCGGCGGGTTAGCACCGAGTTTCAACCCAAACCAAAAGCTCCCCCTGTTGCAGCTACTTGTTCTGTGTGCTGGCCTGAGCCACACAACAAGGCTCAGTAACATTTCACTTAAAACTGATTTTTTTTGGAGCTTCGCCCATAAATTGGGTTGAACGGGCTTCATTAAAATATGAAATTCTCAAACTGAAATTTTGAGAAACTCCTAACATTTGACTAAGGCATTCATAACCGAGGAAACATAACAGTCAGTCCCTCCAACATATTGCAGTGGGTTATTTTGTGATTGTTGCAGCCTAAAATGAAATAAAATTCAGCATTACTTTTGCCAATCTTACAAAAAGGGTTTGAATTGCTGAACATAAGATCCTGTGGGGGTTTTTTGGTGAAGGTTAACAGTTAATATTTAAAGTGCAAATAACATTTTCAATCGCTTTTAATCACGTCCTGAGAAGTCCTTAAAGCGTAAAGAATAATTCCTTATAGGTCACTCATTTGAACACCAACTGTATGCCAAGTAAAAGCAAATCCTTCAGAACAATTTTAAACGGTTTTTGCCAAGAACAGAAATAAAATTTAAAAAAAAGGCGACGCACAGGCTTTCATCTGGCAGGTTCAGCTTTCAAGAGGCGTCATAAAACAGGAAGTTAAATTAAAATGTGGCTAAGCGATTGGTCAAAATTCAGCTGAGTTGCAGTTATTGGTCCAAAGCAAAGGAAATACAGAAAGCGTTAAGCTCATTGGCCAGATTTGCAGAAAAGTTGTGATGACTGTTAAAAATTACAAGTCAGTACAAAATTTGGAAATGCCAAGTGAATTTGCATTAATGGTTTTGGTTTAAGTTCAAAATCTCCAAGAACTTTTTATTTGTAATTGAAAGGCTCTTTGTCTCCCTTTGGATGTAAATATAACACAGGTCCATTTGTCATAGTTTACTCTACATTGTTACAAGTTACAATTATTTGGGTATCGTATAGCTGAGTATGTGAAAAGCTGCCATCTTATTGGCATAGAATGACCGAGTATAAGTTTATGTGAAAAACATTTTGTACACAAGGCAAAGGTACAGTTTAGGTACAAATGAGCAAAAAACCCTAGAAACATGATCTGAAAATTAGGACTGAAACGATTAATCAGATTAATTATGATTTTAGTTGACAATATTGAAACTAATTTAGTAATTGAGTCATCGTTAACTGGTGTATACAGGGCCATTTTCAGAAAGATCTGTACAAACTATACAAAAAATATATACATTTTCCATTTAACTTGAAAAATCTTAAATGCTTGTAATTGTGTTTCACCCAGAACTCCTCAAGTGGCATAGTAAATTAATGCTATGTTATTGCATTGTAGGCAATAAAATATTTTCTTATTTTTAAAGGGGAATTGATTTGTCTATTTGCATCCGTTAATGTATTTCTAATATTGTTTTTAAAAGGCTAAAGTGGTTAAATGAAAAATATGCAGAGTGAGAATTTTCACCTGATTAATCGTCAAAGTAATATATGATCAAATAATCGATTACAACAATAATCGCTTGTTGCAGGCCTACAGAAAATACTAAACTGTCATATTCATTTTGTTAAAATGTTAAAACCGTAGTAGTTCAGGTGAAATGCTGCCGTCAACTCCCCCCACCCCCATCTGTTGCTAAAATCAGAGCAGCAGTTTGACAGCGTCGGAGAAATAATCCAGATCGCTGTCACTCCACCGGCGAGATGGGGAACAAAGTTCAGCTGCAAACAATTTCAGTCATATTCTGTTAACCCTCATCTCCTCTTCCCACCCAGATGGAATTAAAGAGCATGGTGAGCCACAACACACACACACACACACACACACACAGCGACAGTCAGGATGTTGGGGAACTCATTGGTTTTATGGAGATGTTATAGATTACATAGGACTTTTACGTAACTTTTTGAAGAGTTTACATTCATAGCAGCAGATTTCCTGTAAGCCACTTTGACTGCTAGATTCCATATTTACCCACCATCAGAAGGACGATAAAAAACCACCAACATTCAGACCCGCTGTGCGCCCTTTCCTGGAAATGCAGAGGCTCATACAAGACGGCTGCTTTTATGATGAGGACTGTAGCTTACAATCGTCACTGTGTTTGTAGAAAAAAAAAAAGTCATTTTAAATTGGATTTATGGTTTCACAGAGAGCGGGAGGATACTACTCGGAGTCCTCTTTCGATGGGATCTGTCAGCAGGAGGCCTCGTGGCGCGTAGATTTTGTCGTTTTGTTCCTGGATATATTTGGCAATCCTCTTCAAAACCTAATAAAAAAATGCAAAGCTTTAAAACAAAATTGTGACTTTTGAGAACTCAAATCCCAAAGTATAAAGAAAAAATATTAGGGTTGAAACGATTAATCGTTTTGATCTTGATTAATCGATTATTGAAGTACCCGTCAACTAACTTAGTAATCAATTGATCGCAGATTGGAGCATACAAATTCAAGAAAGGCCATTTGCTGTTCAGATGCAGAGCAGTAATTTAGCCAATATTGTACAGAAATTAATCAGAATTTTGTCAAAATTCCTCAAGGTTTAGCTTCACCCAGTTCAGATTTACTAAAGGAATGCTGTTACTGCATTTTAGACAATAACATTTTCATTTTTCTCATCCAAAAAAAAAATATTTGTTTATTTGAATCTTTCAATGTAGAGTGTGCCACTTAAGAAAGAAAAAAAAATCCAATTAATCGCCAGAACAATCAATAGATAAAACAATTATTCAAATAATTATTAGTTCCAGCCATAAAAATGTATATATTCCTTAAGCCGAAAAAAACTTATTTGGGTACAATGGGCTCACTTCAAACAAATGTGAACACTGCGCAACTTTGCACAGCCTCCATATCCCACCTTCTCGTAGTGAGTCTCCATACAGAGAAAGACGGTGTAAGCAGTGAGGCAGGCCAGGCAGCCTTCGATGAACGACTGACTTCCCAGCTTCTCTGCCTCCGCGTAAAGGTTGTTCAGCGTCCGTATCGTCTCCTCAAACTGCTGCTTGTCAATCTGAAACACGCGAAAGCAATAAAACAAGACCAAGCAGGTCAAATCAGGACATCAGTACGGCAATTATTTAAAAGGTGTGTGTATGATTTATCTTAGCAGTTCTTTTCGTCTTGATAAACGAGGGGCTGGATGTTCTCAGACCGGTCATGCATCAAGAGAATTCTAGGCTTCCTTCCCGCATTTCGAAACACCTCCTGAGCCAATCGGGTCGTCACGGCTACGAGCCTCGGGAATGTTTATACTCAGTAACCGGCAGGAAACGGTCCAACTTGGACACAAACATCACAAGTATACAAAGCAAAGCAACTCTCGGAACGTTCGCTCTTCAGAGACATGGGTCCTCAGATTGTCTCAGTTGTCCCCGAACCAAAAGACATGATCTGGGTTTCTAAGTGAAATTGTTGGACTCAGAGCTCTAAAGCAGTGTTTCTCAACCCTGGTCCTAAAGGCACACTGTCCTACATGTTTTAGAGGTTTCCCTGCTTTAATGTGCCTGATTCAATTGATTGCAGTTCAACCAACGCCTGTCAATCAGTCATCAATTGAAATCAGCTGGACTGAAGCAAGAAAATACCTAAAACATGCAGGGCAGTGAAGCCTTGAGGACCAGGGTTGGGAAACACTGCTCTAAAGTATTTACACCCTTGAAGTGTTTTGAGTTTGTTGTGACCTGACCACAGGCTTCCAAGCTTTAAAGTTTGCATGAAAATAAGAGGATTGTTAAAGCCGTCACAAATAAAAACCTAAAAAGTTTTTATATTCTAAAGTCTGTTGAAAACATTAAGCAGACATTTCCCTTGTGTAATCATAGAGTGGTTTTGTTTTTAATATGTACAACCTATTTTATGTTTATTATACACGTCTCTTTTTTTAACTGTACTTATGCTTTTTGTGATTTCTTGATTTTGTTCTGCGATTGTCTTTGAAGTGGTGCTAAACAACAAAGTGAATTTTTATTCTCCTCCCTTTCACTTCGATACTTCTAAATGAAACGCAGTATAACTCTTAGATTTCACCAAATGAGTAAGCAAAGCAACTCGGTTAAATGTAGTACAAGTATAAATCCAGCTGTTTCTGGCCTGTTTTGTTGAACAATATCAACAATATCATGTTGGGGAAAAGCACGTTGAATAAGGTTCTCCAGTCAGAAGAAGCTAAAACAAGGGCTGGGCGATTAATCAGTTGGATTCATTAATTGAAGTTCTGTTTTTTGAAGATGTTATTTTTTGAAAATTAAATATATAGGATTAAATAGTCTAAGAGCCATGATTAATGTATTTAAGGCCAGCTTATTATATACTTTTAAATAATTTAAGCTATTTTAAGGCCTTTCTTTTACATTAATTTAAGACTTTTTGTTGTACAACCTATCCATTTGTATCTACTACTCATTAAAAGAAATCTCACCAAATGTTGAGTCAGTTCTGTGAAGTGCCACTTGTATTGAAGCTAAACATTAAAAAAAATTAAAAAAAGAAGAAAAAAAAAGCATGTAGCGATTACTCAACTCTGATTTTTGTGTTCTGTTGTACCCGTGGTTCTGTATGAAGTACCGAGACGGGAAAAGAGAGAAAGAGAATAAACAAACAAGTCACCGAGTATCTTCTGAGTGGAACCAAGAGCAGCAGAAACCCGTCTGCTTCTTCTGCCTGAGGAATGCATCATATCTGGCACTTCCCATCTAAAGTTTATTTTCCCACTAATTTCCCAGTTTGAAGGCTGTGATTCATCTGAGCATCTTCCCATTGTGAGCCTCAGGACACACGCCAGCAAAACCAGAGAATTAACGAAACTCCACTGATCAGTGTAAAAAGTGAGCAGCCACACGGACTCAAAATGCTCTCCTGGTACTCTGGCAATGTAAAAAAAAAACAACAAACAAACAGAAAAGAAAAGAAAATCACACAAACTAAAACAACAAATATGCCTGAAGAAGAAAAAAAAACCATTGCAAACCACGTGACTTCTGAAAACCACAAAATATGCAAACCCTGCAAAAAGGGAAAAAATGTTGGCTCAACTAACAAAAAAGCCAAATTAACTAATTAAATAAAAATGCAGGCCATAAAAAGTTTGGCCTAAAGAAATAGAGGTACAGCTAATCTTGAACGAATGTGTGGGGGAAGAACTTTATGGCAGTGAGAATGAGTTCTTCCACAGCCTCATCTGCCCAGCGTTGATGTGGATATGAAATAAATACCGGAAAAACACTGAAGACCACCAGACTCCTGGGGAAGTGCCAATAAAGCTTCTGAAATGATGGGAAGCAACTCTTTTATGCGGTAATGAGCATCAAAGCCGCAGTTCTGCCTCAGACTTCAGCAACCTGCTCCTCCATCTACACTCCGAGTTCCAGCTACTGCCTCAGCAAACACAAACCTGGAGTTTCCTCCTCTGTATAATAGGCCTGCCGGGCCTCCAGGCTTTAACTGTCCCCTTCCAGGCAAAGCGTCATTTGTTTATTCATTTTAATTACTGTAGTTCATTTAAATATGTATATATCAAAAGCAGGGACAGCAAAGACATGTTACAGTTGGTGCATTGAACTAGGCAGTAGGGGGCGCTCACCAACTGTCGCGTACCCTACAACTTCAAAATAATCTGCAATTATTAGAAATAGAGTACTGTATTTTCCAGACTATAGAGCGCACCATACTATAAGCCGCACCTACAAATAAAAAAAAAAATAGAAAACTGGAAACGTACATAGCGTTTCCAGCTATAAGCTGCTGGTATCTCCGCGGCTTTCGGTTTTCCGTAAGGACACAGCAGAGGGCTGAAAACATTTCTCCGTCTTGCCTGCTACCAGCATGTGCTTGTTCTAAATGAAAATTAGCACTTTCTTCTTTGACTTCCAATGATTAATTTCAAGCTAAAGAGCCCCGTGGCGGCTGAAGAAAAAAACCACAGAAAAGCTGCACCGGGATGTAAGCCGCAGGGTTCAAAGCGAGGGGGGAAAGTAGCGGCTTATAGTCCGAAGAATATGGTACTCTGATCCAAAGGAACGTGCAGCTGAGTAGAATTATTGTAAAAATTTACAAAATATGCATGTGTATATTTAAGCACTGAAAAAGATTGTTTGCATGAACTCTGAACTTCATGAACTCATGAACTCTGTGTAAATACCACCAACTAAACACAGACGGATCTTTTTCATCCAATCAGAGTTTTCCATGTAAACAGTGAGTTCACGTGGATAAGTAACAACCAATCACAACCCGCCAATTCAGAATACTGCTCCTAGCAGCACACACTGCTAAACAACATGTTCAGATTTAGGAACACACAAGAAAGCCTAACACAATAAAGGCCTGAATTTGTTGTGTTAATAATTTTTTGTTCACTACAAATGATTATTCATTTGTACTAAACAAATTTTAGGTAGCATTTCTTTGACTGGTTGAAAATGTGACCAGTATTACAAACCTGGTTTTAAGATCCACTGGTTGATTACTTACCGTAATTTGGATTTTAACTTTAGTGTAAGAAAAAAAAAAAAAGTCATAAATTTTAATTGTATTTTACTGTGTCTGAGACTCTGTAAGTGGTTACATATTGTCAATAGTGTCTTCCACATATTAACCTCATATTTTAAAATTTCCTGTTAACTTTTAACATTTTTTAAATGATGGACCGCCCCACCGCCCCCTACCACCAGGCTTAGCTGGTTTTCTGGAAGAAAAACTTTGAAACATTACAATTTGGATTCTCAGTAAAAAAAAAAAAAGTAAATGAAAAAACTAGTAACAAAACTGTTTCATCAATGACTCAAATTCAACAATTTAACAAATTCTGCTCTTAAGTACTGGCGAGAGGTCAGCCGAGAACAATCATTTACACAATACTGACCAACTCCTATGAATCCTGAAATCAAGCTCCTCATAATAGAAATGACAAACACATGTTGCACAGCCTGGTTGGGTTCCAGCTGTGGATTGAGCCATGAGGAAATGTTCTGCTGCACCATGGGAGCACATTAGTGGGGAGAGGAGCGAGCCAATCTGGCTACGAAGCGCCGCTCATCCCGGGCGGCTCTGATGACGTCGATAATGTACAATGAAGCAGGTGTTCCTCCACTCTCTCCTCGTCACTGTGACTCTGGCGTCTCCACCAATCAGTGATCCTCTTCTTCTGTTTAGAACTTTAAGTAGAACATCCTTGTAAACTCTTTTTTGCACTGAACGCCCCCCAACTCCAGCCAGTTGTATTAATGGCAGAGGTCGCGCTAAACTTCTGTTTCCATCATTTGGACCGACTGTGTCAAAAACTTCCATCATATTCTATTTTTATCCCATTTTCTCCAGGAGTCCCCTGGACTTACAGCCAGTGATACTCAGGCCTATTACTAGACTGGACATAGTTATACACATGCGCCATTACTCTGCATTAAGTCGGGAAAGTGACACAATTACCCAAAAGAACTTGAGGAAGGGGAACAGAGCTTTGCTATTAATAGCCAACACTACGACAGCTGGAGAAGTTCCACTGGTTTTACATTTCACAGGCTAGTAAATGTTTTAATATAAAAAATGAGCATAAAAGTGGGAAGTAGGTCAGCTATGCTAGCTTGACTTTGATAACCAGAACATGTTCATGTGCTGTGCAAATTTTGCTTTTTGGGTCAGTTAGTGCTAAAAAAAGAACAGGAGTAGTTTTGAGATGTTTTCAGCATCATTTTCCTTTTGTTGTGGTGAACTGTAATTTCTGAAAGTTCAGTAAACGACAAAATCCGGACTCATTTATTAATAGAATATTGCCAACATATCAATCACCAAATAGTGTATTTAACTAACTATGTCTCTTACAGTGGCTATTATGTAAAAATTGATTATTGTCCATTATTAAAAAAAAATGTTTAGTTCTCTTGGATCTTGACAATAAACAAATTGTTTATGGATTTATAACCATTTTTTTACATTTAAAAACATCTGCAATTGTCTCAACTTTAAGGTTAAATTTTACAGAAATTGAGTAAGAAATAAGGACGTTACGACCATTTCTGCGACAGACTCCTGCTCATGGCCCCATTGGAACAGTCTGGCTTTATGTTCATGACTCGATGCGTAATAATGGCGCCTGCAGGTACGCATCACTAGCCAATGCGGCTAACAGGCGCCTTTCTATCCATAAATAAATATTGATGTTTATAGCAACACCTCCAGTCCAAGATCAACCTCCAGTCTCACTAAACACTTTAGATGAAACTTTGAGGCATTTTGAACGTTTTCTGAAATGAAGTGAACGTCTTAAAATTCACTTCCTGCCAGAAGGAGCGATACAGAGCCTCTTATCAGCTTCTTCCTACAACGGTGGAGCTGTGCTCAGCTGGAACGTGATGTGACGGGAGGCGGTCTGCTCTGCCAGCTGGCTGGAGGTTTCAGGGGAGAACACTGAGACCACCTCTGGGCTGTGGGTAGTTGATGAACATCATTTTGTCCCATTATCCCAGAATGCACAGCTGATTATGGAGAACATTGAGAAAGAACAACTACTCCTCAGATTTCAACAAAACTCAGATCTTCCATCGTGACTGAAAACAGAAGAAACCCGGAAAGGCAGCGGCCGTCATCGAGGCATTCGGCCTCCTATTAGGATTGTGTCATTTTACGAGGAACGCTCTGCTGTTCCTCATGAAAGGACCAGCTGGGGTCCTGGTATAAAACACGTCTCCCACCTTGGTCTCCAGCTCTGAAGGAAACTTGGTCTGGAACTGGCACATGGTTCCGTTGGAGTAGTCTCTTTGAATGAAGACTTTGGCTGCGACAGCCGCCTGCTGCCTCATGTCCTGTAAGCTGTGGGTCTGTGGAAACAGGAATTAGAACGTCAATGTCTGTGGCGGCGAGGCTCAGAGAACTCGTCACAGCAAAACACAAACTCCTCACACCTGGACTTCAAGAAAAATCAAAAACTGCTTTCCAAACAGGCCTTCCTGTCCATCGTCCATATTGAGAATATAAAAGGCAAGGGCTGGGTGATAAATTGATATTATCAATTAATCAAATTTTTGGTTTTAAAAGATTTAATTTGACAATTTAGGAAAGCTTTGCAGTTGCTATTTATTTGGACTTTGAATTTAGGGAAACTCTTAGTCAGGCTAAGATTAAATTAGCCTGACTCTTATAGCCTGACCCCCCAGAGAATAGAGTTATACTGCTACAAGAACACTGTCATGTGACAATAAAGTCAAAATAACACAAGATTAAAGTTGTAATATTATGAGAACTCAAACACGAAAAACAAAAGAAATAAATTATCCAAGCTTTATTCTCCTGGTTTTAAGACGCAAGATGTTGCGTCTTTATTCCGGCAATATTATGACTACATTCCCATTATTAGACAAATATTTCTGCAGCCTGACTCTAATACTCCGAAGTACAACTCACAGAAGTGATAATCCAAACAAAATAAACTTTTTGAAAATATTTTCTGTCTGTTGTCATTTCATTTTTTAGAAAGAAAAAAAGAACAAAACTAATCTGTTATAAAAATAATCAGATTTGATTTCTCTGCCATATCGTCCCGCTCTGTGTGACAATGTATTTGTGATATAGAGAGCAGCCTTACTTAGGATAAGATAAGCTTAGATACTTAAGTTTTGTCTTAAGGTTTATGTCAAGATTATAAAGAAGCATTAATAAAGCAAGCAGGGGAGGTGACTTAAATCGCCTTGTTATAATCACAGATTATCTGAACTTCAGAGATGTAAAAGCAAGTGAACACAGATATAAAGAGAACCTTGGACCTGCAGATGGAAACATATTCCTGTAATCTAATCTGACCTTTGACCTAAACGGTCCAGGTCAGGTCAGTCACTGTCCTGGACGCAACCATGTTTCAGCATAAATTCATCAAATTAATGTCTGACGTCCAGGTCTAATCCAGGTCTAATCCAGATGCTGGACAGAGTCACATTTATAACACCTGAAGGTAACACGGTTTCTTGACTGTACCGTTATGGAACTAAGTGCCTGGAAAATACATAATACTGCCCCTTTAATAATAATAACATCCTATAGAGCAGATGTCCATGTACTCTACAGTATATGTTGTCAGTACTTGGCTGGGCCTCCTTTTGCATGAATTACTGCATCAATGCAGCGTAGCCTGGAGGAGGACAGCCTGTGGTTTTGCTGAGGTTGCTATGACAGCGGCGCTCTCAGGGTCAAACCAGTTTGTTGGCTTTTAAAACACACCAGTCCCATGTAGATTAAAGCATGTGCTGGTTCTGGTTTGAAGCATGAGAAGGCGCCGAGTCCCTCTGGAATATAAAAATCAGCATCTCCTTGAAGCTCGTCAGCAGAGGGAAGCATTGTGTTGTTTGGAGCCTCTCAAGTCTGTGGTCATTCCTGTTACTTGTACTTATTTTCCTCTACACTTTTTCCTTCCACCCAATTTCCCAAGGAGAGTCCAGAGAAAATGTGATGTTTATAGTTGCTTCAGGATGAGACTTTCAATGACACATTTATGTCTATATAAAATGGAAAGTGATGCATCAAAATGTGTTTTTTTTTTTTTATAAGCTGTTGGGGTTTTGCCTATATTTTAATGCAGGTATGGCAAAAAAGAGGATGTTTTGGGTAAATAGGTTTTGGAAGAAAACTCTGGTTTTTGTTGCTGTGAATAGACTAATGATATTTTCCTGATCAACAAAATAGAAAACATTCCACCCAATTTATTTTAAGGCCAGACCAGCGATAAAAAAAAGGATTCACAATAAAAATGTATCTGTTTTTAATTGGAAAAAAAATAATGGCCTCAGAGGATTTTTAACTAAGCAAATTTGGCCTTTTTGCTTTAACAGGTTTTGGTGCTACTGATGTGGACAATGATATAAAATCGGTGTGTCAAACAGAAATTGTTCAATTGGTCTTAAAAAAAAAATCAGATTTTTTGCTCGTTTGTTTTTACTCGTATACTGAATTTTGGGTCTCTACTACAAGCAAGTATCAAAATTAACAGAAATAAAAGCCTCATTTAAGGCTGTGAGTAAATTTTGTAACTTTTTCCATTGGCTTTCTCATTAGTAGAGATGCACCGGTAAATTAATCTACTTAACAAAATATTGACTCTGAACAAATGTGGAATGAAAATGGGAGAAATTATTTAATTCAGCTTCTCATTTAGCTGATATTTGTTTATTGTCTAACACAAGTCTGTATTACACAGGAAAACCCCATATTACGCATTCATTTCTCATAGTAGTCACGGATCTTACTTCTTTTAGGAGCCAGTTTGCTGTCAGCAGTAAATAATTTTATAGATTAGTGCTTTCAGAATCAACTAACCCTAATCTTTGCCCGGTTTAATTTAAATTGTTTTCACAACAAAATAGCTTAGCATGTTAGCAACCAAACCGTGAGCTAGCAGCGGGCTAACACCGCCCGTTCACTCTCGGTTTGCTTCTTTAGTAGTGACCCAAACCCGGCACCACTACTGACATCTCAGTACATGTGTTTATGTTCTCCAGATGTGAGGAAATAAAGAGGTTTCATTTACACAGCTTACCTCCGCCATGTTGAAGATTTCGGAATTCCGCACGACGTGCTACGAATAACTAATTCCGTCGGGAAACACTTGTGTAATATTCGGTTCCAGCTAAACTTGGCCAACAGATACAGGCTTACTGCTGAAGCAAACGTGCCAAAATACAAAGATAAAAAAAGATGTTTAAAACAATTTTAGAAATTAATACAGATATAGTTAAAATAGTAACAAGCATATGTAGAAATTATTATAAGACTGTTTTAGGAATTTTGTGCTTAATAAAAGTACAGGGAAACGATATTGTTACTTAAGCAGAAAAAAAACATTTAAATCCTCAGGTTCTCTTTTTTTCACCCGAGCTGGAGAAAGTGCAACTATGGGAAGATTCAAGTAGTTGCCCTGTTTCTTTGGAGCAAAAAGATGGTGTGAGAAGCCAATTTGTTTTTGTCACAGTCCACAGATCAGATCAAATTAAGATTTACATTGTGGGAGTGAAAGAAAAGTTTGAATATCTAGACAATTATCTCATGACCACTCTTGGTCATGAGATAATGTGTGATGATTGTTTATTTTCCAAAAGTTCTCATTGCATTAGTAGAGCAAATTGTATCATGAACTCTATAAAACGCTAGGATATTTAGGTGGATTTCTTGCCCCTTTTTTTCAGTCTTTGCTGAACAGCCCCCAGCCCTCATCAAGTTTGTTTTGTTTTATAAATCGCAACCTTTTGCATGTGAAGTTGTGTAAGCAAATTTCTAGGCCCATTTTGTATGTATGCAAGCTTTATAAATCAATCAATCAAGGATATTTGTCTAGCACATTTCAACAACAAGGCAGATCAAAACACTTTACATCATAAAACCATAAAACATCATGAACACATCACATAGTCACCAGTTGTGAAAACCAGTAACACACATTGCATTTTCTCAAGTTCCATCATTAAACACATCAAATAAGTTGGTCAGTGTTCAATTTATTATATGGTTCGAAAGCTACTCTGAACAGGTACTCAGTGTTTCAGCTGGACTGCAGTTTTCTGAACATTTGTCACAACATTTGTGGCACATAAAAACAGAATGCTGCTTCTGCATGTTTGGTTCTGATTCTGGAGATGCAGAGCAGACCAGAACCAGAACCAGAAGACCTGAGAGTTCTGGAAAGTTGATTCAACAACAGCAGATCTTTAATGTATTGTGGTGCTAAGCCGTTCAGTGATTGTAGTATTTTAAAGTCTATTCTCTGAGCTCCAGGGAGCCAGTGGAAGGACTTTAGAAGTGGGATGATTTGCTTACTATACATTCTTGGTTTATTGAGGACACGAGCAGTAGCTGTCAAATTATATTTAGGCAGTTACTGTTGCAGTAATCAACGCAACTAAGGATAAATGCATGGACGAGTTTCTCTAGATCTCGCTCGGTCATTAGATCTGTCCATATCTGACCCAAAAGAACCCACAGCTTCTGTTGATACTGAGAACAACCGTGATCTCTTTATCGACAAGGTACTTGTTCAGATGCCAGTCTGTGTCTCACACTCACCAATCACCAGCTCCTACTTGATGTGTACCAAATGTTTTATGAGTAACAAAGCATTGGGAGAATTTGCAAAACATGCCTTAATTATACCATAAACAATGTTCTCGGTGGCAATTTGGGTTTGCAACTCACCCTTGGAGTTCTCACCTTACATCGTTCCAGATCACAGGGAGGGTTTTTTTTTTTTATGGTTTGGCAGCACACGTACAAAAGTCAGTCCAGATAAACACACACACAGAAAAAAATCAATATTTTTTTTCCAAAGTGGGATTTATCACTACAATTTGAAATAACAACAGCAGTAATTTTCCATTTATGTGAGTTTATGTTGCCTCTTTTTCTGTACTATGAAAACTTAATTTCACCAAGGATTCCAGCTGCTTCTCTGTGGAGACGTTCTGCAGAAACGGCACCGTCAGAGTTTGCTGAAACGTTTCTTTCTGCAGTCGGTCTAATGGTTTTCTCTTCGGGTGTTTCAGTTGAGAAGATATGGAGAAATTTCAGTGATGCACTGGCAGCCCTTGGGAACAAAAATACTTAAATATCTGGCACATTTGATCTGATATGCCCACTACATTAGCAGGTAATTTGATCCCTTCTACATCTCCTCGTTTGTAATTGACTTTTCTCTGATTTTAACTGCAACATTTTAGAGGTCTGTGTTTCCCTCTTTGTGGTTCTTTTTAACAAGATTTTATAATCTAAAACCAGCAAAAAATACAGAGAACTGTAAGATCAAGTCAAAAAAATAAAAAATATAAAAGATGTGTGGAAATCCAGAAATAAATATTTGGTTTAGGTAAAACTGTGAATAAAAGAAAGCATAAATAAACAGAGTGAAAACATACAAAGTTCTTCACAAGCAGTCACTGGTCAAAACAAAAATTTCCTTTAAGTTTATTTAGCCGGCGTCGAACGGTCATTAAAAGTCATCTGAGGGCCACTTCGAAGAGAAAGTAAACAAGTTCTATTCAAATCAAATTTAGTACATTCCAAAACAACAACACACAACAGAGCACAGTACAATGTAATTAAAGTCACAATCAGGAAAGGCTAACTTCTGCCTCGGTGACTTGCTGTCTGAACTCATGGCGACTCCAAGTCCTGATCCTTTGAATGAATCATGTTAGTGACTCCAAACCAGCATTCTAATTTGTCAGCAACGTCTTGCACAATTTTTCTTTTAAATCTACCCCTTTCTATCTTTAGAAAAGTTTATCAATGTAAACTATTGCTAACTTAGCACAAATAATAAGTGAACATTAAAGAAGTGACAAAATGAAGAACTAACTTTAACAAATAAAGTCCCCCCACCCCTCCTCTACAGTCTTTTGTAAAAAAAAAAAAACAACAACTGTGGAATGTTCATGGCTGGTGTGTGTTTGCAGAAACAAGAACGTAGCGACAATTGCTTGTGTTGTGTCACTGACTTTACAGCAATCCGCACCAAGCTTGCAAGTAGCGACAGTGGAAAAGAAAAACTGCCCTTCAACAGGAAGAAACCGTCATCACAGGCACCAACGACGGGGGGTTTGAGAAGACGCTTCACACTACATTCAGTCGTTCACACTCTGATGGCGGCAAGCTACTCGCCCAAGGACACAATGACAGAGGCGGACAGAGCAGGACTGAGGGTTGCCACCATCGTCCCATGTGGAATCTATCACAGCCAAACAGAACGCCACATCAGGTGCAGCTTGGGAAAAAAACTGAGAGAAAACTAAGTTAACAGTAAAAAAAAAATAATAATGCATTTGCATATTGGAGAGCAGAAGAAGAAGAAAGTGAGAAAAAGGATCAGTTTGTCCTCCAGCAGTCTAAACGTACAGCAGCATCACTACAGAGATAGTCTACCTACCATGGTGTGAAAAGTGCTCACCCACTTTCTAATTTCCTGATATTTTGCACGTGTGTCACACTTCAGTGTTTCAGAACATGAAACCAATTTAAATATTAGTCAAACAACACAAGTAAAGACAAAATGTAATTTTTAAATGAGGATGTTTTTGTTTTTTTTCCCGCAGTCTGAGCCGTGGAGGTGTTCCTGCATGTTTCAGAAGGTGCTCGCTGTGAATAAACATTAAGTTATTTCTCTGACTCACTGCGGTCGAGGAATCAGGTTTAGTGCTGTGTTTATGAGAAACCTCAGAAATCTGGTCATCAACTTGTTGATCTGCTTACAGAACGTTACAGCAAGAAAGGTTATCCTTACTCTGAACCAAGTAGTGGAAATAAGCAGGGCCATGCAGAGACCTTTGGAGGAGCTCAAAGTTAAAAAGGGGCACATTGGACAAGACCTTAAAACACTGTACAACAACATAGCAACAACCCACATTAATCAAGAATTTCATTGGATCCTACTACTGTATATCATTGCTATCATGTTGGGACAATGCAAAGCAAATGTACTGTAGTATATTTTCCCCAACAGGTATAAAGTTGCTGTTTCTGCTGCAGACAGTCCTGGAGGGCTGAGTTGATCTGAGACTGTAGCTGTTAAACAGACCAGAGGAGAGAAGGTCAAAGGTTATGAAGTTATGAAATAAGCAAATTTGCTGCCATTTTACTAATTAAGCCCTAATAATATCTATTTAACCTCTACAACAAGTTGACTGCAGACTGCTAAAAAGCTCAAAGGGGCTAACTCTATATCATTTTTGATGTTAGCATCTCTGAGAGCTAGAATAGCTGCATGTCGACCTGTAGGGTCCCCACACCTGCAGCTTCATATTTTGTTTGAAGCTCCTCGTAGCGAGTCTTCACTTGGTCCAGCACTTGTTGAAGGACGTAATTTTTTTTCTTTTTCTGCCCAGATTTGTGACATAAATGCTTCCTTGCTGGCAATGTGAGCTTCCTTCAATTGCTTGAATTCCTGCTGCAGCAGCATTTTCTGCTTGTGTTTTATATCACTGTGCACCTGGGAAGCAATAACAGCAGGGCTGAGAGACTCTGAACTGGAAAACTCTTCTGCTGTCGGTAGTTGTCTCTTCATCTCCTTGAGTCTTATCTGCCTTTGTAATTCGGCTTCTGTATTGTCCAGTTCTCTTTGGATGTAGGCTACCTTTTGGTTCTCCTCGAACCATCTTGCTCTCTGAATTTCCAAAAGAGAGCCAAGTCTCTGGAACTCTCTCTGGAACTCAATGGGAGGCTGATGTTGTCCAGGTCTCCAATCCCACGGTTGGGGTCTCATCCCACCGTTGAAGTGCTGTGGCCTTCAACAGTCACAGCACTTGAAGGCCAAGTGCTGTGACTTGACTGTGACTCACTGCACATTTCATAATTATTGTGTTCAAAATAAATTCACTTACACTGATCCAACTTCTCCTGTGTTGTGTTCTGCATGTGGGCTAGAAATATTGTACCCATCATGACAGGATGAGGGTTAATGGGGGAGGGTTATACAGTGTTAGGGTGACTCTGACTTATTCTTTCTGTAGACTTTTGTTCATGGTTGTTTTTTGTTGAGGGATTGTGTCTCAGGTCAGTTGTCCCGTCTTTTTTGCTCTTACTTTTTTAGTTTCAGGTAGTTGGTATGATGCGTATCCATGGCAAAGAGGTATTATTTTTACTACTGGGAGAAGCTAGTCATCATCTCAACAGCTCAAATAGTGAACTACTATCACCTGTACTACAATCGCAAACCTCATTAGACTTGAAAAGAAGGCTTTGGGTATTCAGAGATCCTAACTCTCTACCCGTCGAAGCCCCAGTTTGTGAATCAAAATATTCTTGCCCATAATTTGATAGTTAGAGGCACAGTTCCCCCCCCCCCCTCCTCCTCACCATGGACCCGGTGTCTGAACAACATGGAGGCAGAAACTGATAATCATTATTAGACTGAGGGCAGCCAGACTAGTTTATTTAGCAAAATTATTATATTTAGCTAAACATTATTGCTGAGGGGCACAAGCAGGCTGTCTGACATACAGATAAAAAAAACTTTAAAAAAAAACTCAAAAGGGGCATAGGCTTTAGTCTGCTGGAGAAAACCACATAGGACTCCAACATGTACCAACATAACATGCAAAATCCACAGGGAGATCCTGCCTGGGATTTACACCCAGGACCTTGTAGCTGCGAGGCTGTTTGTTTTATAACTGTTCAATATAGTGATGAAATCTCCCCTTGTTTACTTGTAGCAGTCACGTCCTTCAGAGCAACTGAAAGTCTCAGCCTTCAAAAACAATACTCTGAAACATTTTATGGTGTCAGTCTGCTTGGTAAATGAAAGCCAGAAATCTCATCACTTGCCCACATAATTATTTAGCCATTGACTTTCATCAGATACCGCAAGAACCACTTGAGCATAAAACAGGAAAACAAATCATTTAATCTTATTATTTTGGTTTGGACATAAGGAATGTGCGGCTGGAGAGTGCTTTTTCTAGTCCTCGTCGGAGTAACTTTGAAACTCTGTATTTCATGCTTCAGTGCCTCGGTCACAGCTGGTTTCTATGTACCCACTCATGGGTCCCTCATATCACCACAAATTACCAGAGTAATGACATGACGTTATTACCTCACCTCCACATGACTCACTCATGTCAGATGTGGTCGACAGGGTGTATTCGAGGGCCCGTGGAAATTCACTCAACTTTCCCCGGGACGCCTAGAGGGGACATAAAGGAAAGCGTGCATGCCTCCAAATGTTTATTAGCTGTTTAATATCCTGTTTAGGGTCTCTTTTATCAGTGTAGTGAAGTGCGGTCCCCCCTGATTAAGTCACTGTTTCTTTTCGGCACAAGCGTTCGTTGAGTTTTAAAACGTAAACACATGGCACCTGAGTAATTTAACACAATTAGTTTCCAATACTAAAAGAACTACAATTTATACCGACGGACATCCTGTGAGGCGAGATGTTACGCGAAATGCTAACAGCTTTACTCAGCATATCCTGACGATGACATTGGGCATGTTTGGATGGAGATCAGATTACTTCATATTTCAGTAAGCAGTTTGAGAGGCATTAATCTTCCTGATAAATCCAGACAGTTTTATAGTGTCGTGTGTGGGAATGTTTAGAACACGCATAAATCTGCTCCAGACTTGTGCACCCGAATCTCCAAGTTAACAAGGCCGAAGTCTGTAGAGCTAGGCATTCCTCCACAGCGTCACTGACCGAAACATTCCTGCACGTTATTCCCTCGCCGACACTTTGTCAGTTCTCTGGGCTTGCTCTTAACATTGGTTCATCTTGAAGGCAAAGGTGAATTTCAGTGAACTAAAAGGCCTGAATCCACCGGTTTATGTGGCTCATGCCGCTGTGCAGAGCTGCCTGCCAGATCGGCGGAGAGAACAAGTGTGCATACATCTCAGATTTCCCTCAGGACCAAAAAAAGCTAGGTTTGCTTCATATTTAAAAGTCTTGACTCATTTGCCCTACGGTCGCAATCAGTGGTGGCTGGTAAAAAAAAATAAAAAATTTTGGCAGGGTGGATATGCCAATAGGTTTCAGTTCCTAATCCAGTATAAGGATTCAAATAAATGGTATGAAAATGACTACATTTTCATATTAATTTAACATTTGTCAAACAGCAAAATAACATGAGGAGTTACATTAGTCAAAAGTAGGAGATGTGTTCAGTAAATCACAAAATATACAGAATTTTTTTGTATAAAATATAACCCTGAATCAAACTCAAAACTGTGAAAGACATTAGAGTAGCTGTAAGTTTACAGCTCTAATCAAATTAAATTGCATTAAAACAGAAGAGAATCAACTGGCACCAAGACAACAGGCCTGACCACCTACAACACACTGATGTATGATAAAATAACCACAGCTACTCGCATAAAATTAACCCAGAAATCAGAAGGACTTTTTCTTCTGCTGGAACCAGAACACCAAACAATCCCCCCCTGGATTTATCTAACAAACAGAAGCTACATCTGTAAAATCCTCCGCATTATCAGGCAAGGTGGAAAATTCCACCAAATTCTCCCGACTGCTGTTGTCCCCATCATCTATGGAAAAGGACTAGGGCCAAAAAAAGAATTCTGACGTTTTTCTCAGAATACTTTTTGTTTTTCCTGTAATCATCAAATGTATCACCACAGTGACCCAAGACTCTCTGGCATCTTCCAGGGCCCCAAAGATTAAATTAAGCAATTCCGATTGAGCAAATGTTTATTTTTCCCTAGCAACCACACGTGATTGGCTGCTTAGCTCCACTACTATGTTGCTATCCGCAGTGACCAAGAAGAGAACTGACAGGGGTCTGTAGCAGGAAATTTACAGCTGAATGAGAGTCATCTGGTGGAAATGCACATTTAGGCACATACATAAGGAAAAAAGGCTAATGCAAATTTTAAATTGTATTTTTCCTCCCCATTCCACATCAGCGAATTCAGCGCCCCCTGTGGACCAGCAGCCACTGATCACAATCCTATCCTGCGGTGCGAAATCATTTCCACAAAACTGCTGATCCTGATCCTGGGGCTTTTGTAAACTTTCCTGACGCTGAGGCTGCAAATGGTGCTGGCATCCCATTTCACAAATAACTGTCACTTGCAAACAGCTATTACATTCACTATTACTTCATAACTTTGCAGCAGTCTCTTCTCCTGAGCAAACACAGGAAAACCCCAAACCATTGGCCCCAGAGTGGAGGAAAGAAAATCTGAGTATGTAGAGTAAATGGTAGCAAGGTCTCTCTGTAAGTGGCCTAAAGCTTTAAAAGAAAAACATTGTTATACAGAAAATCCTTGACCCAGAAAATCGATTGCATGACAAAAAGTTGGAAACTGGATTTTGCCCTGATAATTACCCCATGTAGAAATCAAGTTAAATTAATACAGAATATTTATGTTGTAATTTGTAAACCAATAAAAATTCTCTTGAACTTACCAGTAATTAAAACTAAATTGAATTTATCTTGCATTCAATTCATTTCACCCTGTTGCATCTTTGTATCGATGAAACTATAGCTTCATTGGGTACCACTTTTTCTTGATGACAAATGCTAAGTTTTTTTTGTTTTTTTTTTAAGTCTACAGGAAGCATTCTAAAAGCATACTGCAAATTCCAAGGGAATTACAAATTTATTACATGCAGGCTGAAAATATTTCATCCCCTCACATTAGAGCTCTGCGTCCACAGACAGCTGTTTTTGTACTGTAAGAAACCAAAAACTCCTTTTGGCCTCCATCCCAATAGAGTGTTTTTTTGCAGGTCAGCCTTTTTGTATCTTCCTCTGACAAACCTCCTGTTCCCTTCTTACACAGCAGAGAAAATGATACAAGCTGAAGGCGGATCACCTTCCAGGACGTGGTATTCATGCAGTTTATTGTCATAAAACGTGATGATTCTGCAGCAAATAGTGAACCCAGACCAGTAATTATTAATATTATTTTAATTATACTATAATAGTTTCAAGATATAATTTCAATTTTATCAGAACCCCTAACAATAAACGTGAAGACATTCAAACCAAGGAGTTAATGAAGTGGAATGTGAAGAAGAACAATGTTTTCTGTAAACTTTGCCTGTAGATGGTTACCTGAAACCACAGTTGGATACATTTCGTGCTGAATTACCAACAACTCGTACCAAAGGTTTGTGAGCATGCTAACCTCTGCAGTTCTGCAACATCACCAGTAGGAGGAAGTGAGCTGAAAGAAGACTGTGTAAAAGGAACATCAAATGACAATGGCGTGCATGTTTCAGGTGACCTTTTGTCAGAATCATATTAGATTTCTTAATGCAGCCCAAAGGTCTTCAACTCCAGGCCTTGATGTCCGGTGTCCTGAAACGTTTAGTTGTGTCCCTGGTCCAACACAATAGAATCATGTGAAAATAACAAGGCTGCCTTCCCAAAACTCTTGCTAGGACAAAAGGTTTTGTTTTTCACTGTCAGTTCATGTCAACTTATTTATGTTTGTTTGAGTTTAGTTATGCGGTACCTATTCACAAACAATGTCTAAAGGGAATTTATGAGGCAAACTTGGCAATTTGATCAAATCAACAAACACGTCAAAGAAGGTACGGGTCGATGTTTAAGCTAGTTATTTCCAGCTTTTGCAAATACTGCTGCAAGAACTCCAACCACGTGTGCTACTTCCACAAACTAGTTAGCTTAACTTAAACAAGTTGAACCTGAAGGTGCTGATGGAACAGACAGATACCTGCTGAGTTGCAGCCTGTATTTTCTTATTTTTTCATATAAATCAAATATGCCATAGACTCAGCGACCAAAAGGACACAAGACACCCAACAGTGGAGTAGCTTTGTCTTGCTAACACAAAATCACCTCTTCAGGTTCCTCAGAGCTGAACGTTAGCCCTTATTGACAACATATTGTTTCTACACATTTCGTCAGCATAGTCATACAATGGCCTCGCTTTGTTTCTTTTATTGAAGTTAGAGTCACTGAACCAGGAGCATGAGACATTTTCTGCATTTCGTGAGTAAGAAAATTGTTTACCAGCTAAAAGAGTCTCCTTTAACTTAATTGTGATCCTTTTCCTGACAACCAGATTTAGCCCCCAAGCATCTGCAAATGAAACAGCTGGACACTATAATGTCATGACAGTCAAATTTAGACACTGATTCCAAAGTTTTCCGAACAGATCTAGGTTTTTGCTTTTCTAAAAGTTCATCTGAATAGCTAAATCATTTCGTGTCTTAGCAACAGAAAGTTATTTGTGGCCAGGAATGTTTGGGGAAAAGGGTTTATTAGATTAAAGAAATTAGTAGAAGGATATTAGTCATCTTTGTAATGTGCTCAGTATTCCCAGCAATAAACTGAACTGAACTGAGGAGCAAATAAAATACCCTAGATTCAATCTGGGTCAGGCCACAGTTCTTTTATCTGCAGCTGAGACCATCCTTCTGCCTGACAGCAGACCCGATAGACCAAGTAGACCATCACAACGCTCCAATTTGCATTGTTCTGGAGTTATCTGCAGAGAATAAACAAACACATCAGACCAACTGTGAAAGGGTCCGTGTGCAGCAACTTTTACTAGAAGACAAGCTTATAGAAAGCATACAAATAATGCAGATTTGGTTAAGGCATCGTATACGAGTACAAAAGATGTACAATTACAGAAGTGGATGCATTTCTTCATCCTTGTGATGGGATGTTTACTCAGAGATTCTTCAACAAGAATCTCTGAGTTCACTTCAACAAAGCAGCTCCAGTTATTTAGGTGACATCATTCTCATTTACCTTCAATCTAAATGCGATGGCAAGAAGAACATCAAACTCACAAGTAGTACTAGCTAAAATCCAGACTCTCATGTAAACTCAGAGGATGGAAATTTACAAGTAATTGTCAATAAAATGTTCTGTTTTGTAAAAGTGCAAAATGTCTCACTAGTCATATCAGAAACTGTGTGGCCCACTGAGCCAGAGAGCGAGACCATTTAGAGGCCCAGGAAACCTTGGCAGATGTTTTGAGTTAATTAGCTGATTAGTGTAAGACACCATGATCTTTGTCACAGTGCTTCATTATCAGTCACTGAATTTTGACTTGTAATAGGGGTTGGCGATACAGACTTAAAATATTGTCACAATATTTTGTGGTAACTTTGTGAAAGGAATAAAGAATATGAGAAAAAAAAACTATTTACTACTTATTCTTTAGATAACTGTATGGATGTGACTGCATGGCACAGCATTCATACTGCCACAAACACAAATATTGTTCTAGAAAAAATCTTCCTATTTAGGTTTCTTCAGAACGCCGCTTACTTTAAAAAAAAGTCTGATTTACGTCAGTAAGGTGCACACAGTAACTGCATTTTAATCACATCTTCAAATTTACTGATGTTTATTGATGAGTTCGTGGATCAAGCAGTGGAAAAATAGTAAAAAAAAAAAAAAAAAACATTTCCAACCATGCTGTCAGTTTTGGATTTTTTATGTTAAGAATAATTGACATTTATTATAACAAAGATGAATCAAAGTTTTCATCATGAGAAGAAAATGCTTAAATGATAAACGGTGCGATGAAGGCTCACACCTGGCCTGAACCATGTCATGTACGTGATGATTCTGTGTAATGTTCAAGTTTCCCCATGGATTTCTAAATGCACTTTACCTCAAACTGCTCACACCTTCACCTCCGGGTTGACGCTGTACAACACCTCTGTTAGCAAAAATCAGGCGCCACAGACAGTTTCTTCCCCTCAGGCAGTCTCTGTGATGAACAGAACAAACACCTTCCAGTCTGAGTAGTCATCTACTCTGCTGTGAAACAAAATCAGAATATTTTCTAACTTCAACCTGCTTTTCTTGGGTTTTCATTTCTTTGCATATAGAAAATTGACTGTACATACACATAGATATACATAGTGGTTTTATTTTATTCTTTATGTTATTTTCTCTTACGTTTATCAATTTATGTCTGAGTGCTTGAAACGGAAGTGAAATTCCTTATTTGTGCACTCAGTCTTGACCAATGAGGCCGATTCTGACGTCACTCCAAATCAGCACCATCAGCGCCCTAATGCCTCGCCCCAATCAGATGTCATTCGTTAGGATAAGGAACATTGAGCAAATACAATAAATATATACTTGATGCCCCATTTGATATGCCATCAAGGATCAATTTGTGCTATCATATTACGGCTACCAGTTCTGTTTCTTCATACACCGACTTCAACCACTTGAGCAAATTCTCACCATTTTTCAAAGGGGGCAAATTGAACTGATCAAAGCAAACCGCAGTCTTTGCACAAATCTCCCTCCCAATGCTGCTGTAATTATGAGCTTCATAAGAAACATAGCAATCACAACGAGTGACTTTAGCAAAGCTAAGCAAGCTGTCTGGAAGACAGATCGTGTTTATCCCTCAAAAGCCATGTGACATCACATAATTTGAAATTAAAACGTCGTTTCTCCCCCGGTGCCTTTCATTCCCTCATATTAAAACATTGATGGGAACAGTTGTTTCATGCTGTGATTGTCAAACAATAAGGTGCTGGAAAAACTTTATACCAGAACACAAACATACCACCCTCCATGATGCTCATTTTGAGCCAAATTGTTGACCAGTAATGTTCAGAACCCTTTTAAGCATCAATCACAGAAAAGCTTTTTTCCCCCAAAGTGCTCAGTTGGATAACTGCAGTTTTTTTGTGTGTGTATTGAACAAATTTACTGAAGCAATAAAAAAACAAAAACAGATGATGAAAATAAAATTAGAGCAAGTATTGTGGGAAATATAACTGTCAAGAAAAATGTTTCATAGGACAGTTGATTTTGGTGTTTGTGAATTAAGGTCTTGTAGTTTTCCTTTCCATAAGAGTCAGAAGTTAAAAATAAGCTATAGATAAACATAACAACAACATTTGTTTTTTAGCACCTTTCAAGACACACCAAGGACACTTTGCAAAACAAAACAAAACAAAACAATGCTCTAAAAATGAAAACAGATGTAGAAGAGGAAAAAAAGAACAAACAACGATGACAATGGAAAGGCCAGCTTGAACAGATGTGTTTTGAGATGAGATTTATAGAGCGTTCCAGAGCTGGGAATCGGAGAGAGAGAAAAGGTTGATGAGGAGAAACTGTTTCATCACTGTTCAGTTTGAGTTCAGTTTATTTCCGCTAAACAGGAAGTGAGGAGGGAAGGTGAATGTGTGGAGCATGGTGAAGCAGGATAAGAAGAGATGGGTGAAACTGGCAAAGCATCGGAAACTGATATGGAATTTACAGAAAATATTGCCAACAAGAAGACGGTATGTAATGAAAAGAAGGGGACCCAGGTCGAAACCTTGGGGTACACCTGAACTGACTGGGAAAGAGAGGGACCTGAAAGATTTGTGCTGGCGTATCATCAAATACTTAAAATGGACAGTATTCTATAAAACCAACTCTTTGGAGCTTTATATCATGTAAGGATGAAATTCCCTCTTCAAAATCCTACCTGGCATGTTGCCTTGACTCTTTCATGCATGTTTGAGAAATCCTTTAATCTCCCATGGCAACCATTCAAATAGATTCAAAGTCAAAAGTGATTCAAAAATGTTACATAGATGTAGACTGAAGCTATTCAGCTTATAAGTGCCTCTCACATCTTCATTACCAACAGACTATTTACACTCTTTATTATTTTAGCATAGCAAATGTCAAGAGAATAAAAGAAAATCCCCAGCTAAGTCCCACCAAAGAAACAGAAAATCATTAAGATTTCAATCAACAGAGATGCACATATTTTTTTAAATCTAGTATTTACACTTGCTTATTTGTAGCTCATATATCCTCTGCCTTTCCTTAAGCAATTTCAGAATGTTTGTTAGAGAGTTTATGACATTATGATAATGTAAAACCATGTCAGCCGGCCCCCAGAATGAAGTGACGGCTCTGAGCAGGACTGGATGGCAGGGAGCAGCAAGAAAAGAGGGTGAAGGGGTTGGGGGTGGTTGTAAGAGGCTCGTTTATATCCATGTGAAATGAGCCCAAACAAAGACTCCCTGTTTGTAGGCCCGGACAACCCCCCACTTCTCCAACCAAGATAAATAAATAAATACAAATGGAAAGGAAACCAAATACTCCCACTGAAAAGGCTCATAAGAGAGTGACTGACAGACAGCTGGAGACAAATTGTTACATTATCCTTGGAGGGGGCCGGAGAGGAGCACAATGCGCAAAGGTAATGACGAGCAGAAGTGAAGCAGGAGGGGTCAGGGGTCACAGTATGTGTCTGACCCTAAGCTTTAAGCCACCATTGGAGCAGAAAAAGTGACATGCAGTGGGACGGATTTGCCTAAAGACATAAAATGTCTTGGGGTTCTTTTAAAGAAGATTTTTTTTCCCCCCTATTTCCCTGGACGCGTTTCATCACAAAATAAATCTCTGCTGCTCAGCTGCGAAACGCTGACTGGACATTTCTCCTGCAGCTACTCTCTCATGTTTGACTTAATTGCTTTTCAGCTCTGGGCGGCCTGGCCTGGCTCTGACTGACAGAGCTGGAAGCCACAGGGAAGGTAAAGTTATTTTGACAGTCAGCCGAGGAGACAAGGTTGATCTGACCCATGCTCACCCAGCTGAGTTTCCCATGGTGTGGAAGGGGCTGGGAACTCAACTGTTAGCTCCACTTGTCCCCACATCTCGGTCTCTGCGGCTCCGGCGCCACAAGTGAGTGACTCTTTGAACCAATGCTCTTTAAAACTTTAGCTAAAAACAATAAAGAACTAACTAATGTTTTGGTTTTTCTTTAATATAGGTACGGTATATTAACAAATGCATGTTTTATCAGGTTTTCATTTTTTTTCATGGAAGAATTGCAAGGCAAGCCAACTTTATTTGGATAGCACCTTTCAGCCAGAAACAAGTCAAAGTGCTTGTACAAAGAAGTTGAAAGCAACATACAAAGAGGGAAAAAAACACATCAAACAGATTAAAATTAGACAGATGAAGTTTGAACGGGTTTAATAATAATAAATAAAAGTACAAAATTTTAAGAGTAGGCAACAGCAAATAAAAAGGTTTTCAACCTTATTTTAAAAAAACTCAGGGTGGGAGCAGTGTTACCGTGAACAGGAAGCTCATTCCAGAATGTTGGTGCATAAAATCTGAAAACTGCTTCATCGTGTTTAGTTCTAACTCTTGGAATGATGATTTGATTCCGATAATCTTAAAGGTCTTACTGATATATAGAGTTAAAGATGATCAGAAATCTAGTAAGTGCTTTATGAATTAATGGAATTTTGAATTCTTTTCTTTGAGCAACAGGAAGTCAGTGTAAGGATCTCAGAAATGGACTGATATGCTGATCTCTTTTTGTTTTGGTAAGGACTCTCACAGAGGCATTCTGGAGAAGATGAAACTGTGTGTGACACCACACACACACACAAGCACGCACCCCCCCCCATACACAGACACAAGGCAAAATCATGGAGGTATTATTTTGCCATTAAACAAGCTCTCATCACTGGTTCGCAGCAGTAAGGACACTCCACAAAACTTCCTTCCGAGAGCTGTGGACCTTCATCAGAAGATTTTCTTCACATCCCAAGAGTCTGAGTCAGGTCTAAAATAGGATCTACTTGGTTCAGAGTTCGATCATGCACACCATCCTAACAGGTTTGCACATTGACAATGTAAAGACTGACATGCAGCCCTACGTTCTCCAGCACTCTACATCTACACCATGTTCCAAATTATTATGCAAGTGATATTTTCTCAGTTTCCTAAATGGTCAACGCAAATGATGATCAGAATAATTTTCAAGTCACGAACTATGACAGCATGAATCAAATTTTACTGAACAAAGCTCCCCATGGGGACAGTATTTTTTTCAAAAATAAAAAACTCAAACTGCACTGTTCCTAATTATTATGCACAGCAGATTTTCTAAACATTTTATGGATTATAAAGAACTGCAAACTGTCATTCTTTGAATGCAGCATTAAGTGCTCACATGTGCTAAAATCAAAAGCTATTTCAATCAAAAACATCTTAACAGACCAAGATACATGTTAACACAGGATCCCTTTTTTGATATCACTGCACAATTATTGGATCCATTGAATTTGTGAGTTTGTGGCAAGTTTCTGATTGAATTTCTTTGCAGGATGTCAATAGTAGGCTCATGCACCTCAAGCCTCTGGAGGATCCTCCACCTTCAGGTTCCAGAGGCACCAGCAGCTTCAAATAACTGTTTACTACTTTGTAAGGGCATTTTAACAGCTGCTCTCTTACTCCCATGAATTTGTCTAACAGAAACCTTCCTCATTATGCCTTTATCTGTACAAACCCATCTATGTTCTGAATCAGCCACAAATCTCTTCACAGTACGATAACGCTTCAGTTTTCATTAAATATCTAATGTTTTCATACCTTGTCATACGGCACTACACTATCTGATGATTTTCGTCAGCAGAGA
>CAEFZX010007370.1:0-10531 GCA_903066825.1 Alfaro cultratus | reverse complement strand
GCATTTAATTTGTGCGCGTGTCTTTTTTTTGTTTGCATGTTTTCTCTTTTGCTGCGCATTTGCACCTGTCGGCCACCGTAGTATACCATTGAAGTTTGTATTATTTTATTCCCTCTGAGATTATTGTGATAACACTCCAGCCTGGTAGGTGGCGGTAAATGCACCTTAAGTTGGTTCCATCCGTCAATAAAAAACAAAAGAAGAAGAAGAGCTTCTTCTTTTTTAGCTACTCTAACCACAGTGAGTGTCGCTAAACAATGAGGTTGTTTCATCATATTTAATAAAATTTAAATCACATGCCTGATGGTGCTGCTTGTGGTGTTTACGTGTCCATATAGAGAGAAATAAAAAGTAATATCGATAAGTTATACTGCAAAGAAATCTCATCTAAATGATATAAAGTCAACAGCCAATGTTGTAGTTGGTGCTGAATCCAAATGGACAAAGCAAAACTATAATAAACGTTTCTACATTATACTGTCAGAAACCAACAGATTATGAGCCACAGCTACAGTATTTGTTCTCTACTGGGAACCAGTTTGCAAACTGGAAATAAACTTAAAACCAAATCGAGCAGCATTAAGATTAACTGGTGACAGTCAAACGGGGTCCTGAACGCTGATGTTTGTAAAAGGTTAGGCGGCCGTGTCGTTTCCTGATCAAAACACGACAAACGTAAATAAACGGATTTCAAAATACATTCTAGCATTAGCTGCACATGCTAGCCCAAAGTAGTTAGCATTAGCTATAAGCTAATTCACTCACCGCCCAGTGGAAACCAAATTCATGGCTCGCAGGTTATCGGGTCATGATTCATATTCATATAATGAGCTTTAAGGCGCATAAAGGGACAGAAACAAGAAGCTGTTTGGATGTACAGACCTGCAGCTGATGATGATGATGATGATGGGACACCTGAAGCCGTTTTAACATAAAGTCAGCTTCACTTCACTTCCGTTCCAGATCTGAAACTGGTTTAGGACTAAACCAGTTTAATCTGTTTTGAGTCTCTAATTACATTCTGATCGGTATAAATGACGTCAGACTTACAATTAATTTGCATGGAAAATTAATGCAAATTAATGTTCCATCCATTAATTTTATTCACCAGTAAATTATGAGTCATAAAATAAATTCGTCTCGATTTTTGTTCTGAATAGTCGTAATGCTGAGTAATTCTTGACGTTTTTTTATGTATTTCATAAATCTTGATATTCTTGAAAATCTTGAAGTAACGTTGTGACAAGTCAGAATAACATCACTGATATCTTTAGCAATTACACTGTTAAAACGTCACAGATTTACATATCATTTTGAAATTGAAACAATGAAAAAGTATTTTAAAAGTATTTTTAAACTGCTGTGTTTTCATCCTGGATCGCCTGCAGAGTTAAAGGTTATTCCACCTTTAACTCGGTGGAATAACATTTTACTGAAGCGTTGCTTTACTGTTGGTTTGACTCTGGGAAACATTTCTGCAGTTTGTCCATTTATTGCTCCAAAATGTCCACCGGTCCCTGGTTTAACCAGCATGAACGCCACTGACTCAAACCGGAACCACCCTGATCCCCCGCTGAGGTTCCATGTTTATTGAACCACAGTGACACCTAGTGGTCACACCGTGACACAGACTTTACTTTATGGCTCTTGTTTCTGTCTTGGCAGAGAATAATTATGATTCTCGTTCCCTCTTCTTCCATTCATTTTTTAAAATCCTGCTGAGTTTTTTCCACTCTGAAGCATTTTCTGATCATTTTATGCAGGAAACCCAAAATTCTGCAGGCAGCGTTTGGACGGCTCAACTCCTTTATCTGAAACTGTAGCTTTGACTAGTCATAATTATGTTGTCAAAATATAATGTAAGATATTATGAATTATTCTTCATAGTATAATGTGAATTCAGAAATCTTGAATAATCATTCAAGATGGTCAAAATCTGATGTTTATATATTCATTTCTGTTTGTTGTAGTTTGGGGCAAATATGAGAAAAGTCACAAACGATGGGAGACAAACTTTCCCATGAAGCTTGGCTGGCCGCTCCGGCGGAGCAGAACCGCAGATAACGCTTATCAGCTGCAGGCGGCGCCATGAAACCCAAAATGCCCAGCCGGGCCAGAACCAGGCAGCCGGGCCAGAACCAGGCAGCCGGGCCAGAACCAGGCAGCCGGGCCAGAACCAGGCAGCTGGTCCATTTTCAGACTCAGTAAAATTCAGATCATCAACAAACATCGAATTGGTTCTGCAGTGAGGAAGAGGAGGAGGAAGAGCCCCAGTGTGTGTTCATATCTGTCAGTGTGTGTGTGTGTTTTGGTGTGATCAGCTGCATGTTTGCTCACTCAGTCGCTCCGTAAACGTGGAGCAGGAAGTCCAGCAGAACCAGAACTCCCAGATCTCAGGTTGGTTTGGACTTTAGCTTCTCCTTAACCAGTTTAGCTCAAATTAGAAACCAGTTTGCCTGTTTAACTGGAACTGGAAACCAGTTAACACTGATCTGTTCTAAACTAATCTTCCAGCTTCTCTCTCTGACATCACAGAGGGCAAAGGTCGCAGAGATCAGAGGATGTGATTATAGATGATTGATCTCCAGTCGATCGGCTGTTTGAGTTTCAGGTTTCAGCTGGTTGAAGGCGATGAAGGTTAACTAACACTAACGACGATGATGAGGAGGATGAGGAGGTTTTATTCTTCATCATCACTTTCACAGATCCACTTTTTGATTTCCTGGTTTCTAATGTTTCCATCTCAGAGCTGATTTTATCCTCCTGTCGGGTTGTTGGTCAGTTGGGTCATCCCAGTTAGTCCCAGTTAGTCCCAGTTAGTCCCAGTTAATCCCAGTTAGTCCCACTTAATCCCAGTTAGTCCCACTTAATCCAAATTAATCCCAGTTATCAATCAGTGCATCGAGTTGAACTTATTATTGAAATTAGTTTTAACAGTTTCTCTCTAAGGAAACCCAGCAGTTTGATTCGTCTTTCAGTTTCTGCTCCTGCAGGTTTGAGGTTTTGTGAGGAACCCGGTTCAGAACGATTTCAGAATGTGTTGGCCTCTCTGGGTTCTGATTGGGCCGGTTGGACAGAACCTGCCTGTCATCTGATCCGGTGAACCGTTGGAGGCGGAAACACCCAGAAAGTCAAACACAGCGAGTCGGGCCTGAACACACCCGGTACCTCCTCTGTGTAAACATGAGCTGTTAGAGGTCCGATCAGGATGTGGGAGGTTCTGACCCGCTAAAGGTCCGATCAGAATACTAAAGGTTCTGATAGAGCCGTCTTTGTGGGTTTGTCCTGAAAGGCGTCATTCGGGTCGGACCCGTCCTCGCCCTGGATTTGCATGCTGCAGGAAACAGAAACAAACTCATTTTCATTTACGGCTGCATGCTGGCATCGGACTGCAGCTCTTCTCTCATAGCAACCAGAACCACCAGAGTTCTGCCGGGCAGAACCCGACCCAAACGCTGCGATTCAGTCTCTCTCCAGAATCTCCTGATTATTTCCAACATGGCTGACATCTTTAAGTAATCTGCTGAACGCGTCAGAACACAGACTGGTGAGTCACCGTTATCTACGAAAGAAGGTCCAAATGGTTCTGATGGACCCGGCTGAGGCTTCTATATTTACTGCTCCACCTTCGGTTCACCTGTGATCCAGGTGAGGCGCTCGTTAAGCCACAACGGTTCTGGAACCTGATCTTTTCTGAAGCACAGTGGATGTTTCGGGTTCTGGTGTCTGTGCAGAACCACGACGAGCAGAACCATTCCAGTAGTAATCTCTGGTTCCGTCCTCACTGAACAGAACTTTCTGGTTCTGATCAAGAAGCTCGGTGCTCAGCTGGTCTTCCTGGTTCCGGTTGGGTTCATTCCAGGGTTGGATCCAGGAATCCTCCATGGCGGCAGTGGGAGCGGACGTGACCGGGTCGTGGTTCCTGACACCAGGACTTTTCCTCCTCCTCATCCTTCTCATCCTCCTCTCCATCTTCCTCACTACTCTCTGCAGCGACTGCAACAGGTCAGCTCTGCCGCCCGAACACAAACACTCTGAAACAAACGCAGTCAGACGCGGTCAGACGTAGACGGACGCGGTCAGACGCAGATGGACGCGGTCAGACGCAGACAGACGCGGTCAGACGCAGCCGCAGACAGACGCGGACAGACGCGGTCAGACGCAGACAGACGCGGTCAGACGCAGACACGCAGACAGTCGCAGACAGACGCGGTCAGTCGCAGACAGACGCGGTCAGTCGCAGACAGACGCGGTCAGACGCAGACAGACGCAGTCAGACGCGGACAGACGCGGTCAGACGCAGTCGCAGACAGACGCAGACAGACGCGGTCAGACGCAGACAGACGCGGTCAGACGCAGACAGACGCGGTCAGACGCGGTCAGTCGCAGACAGACGCGGTCAGTCGCAGACAGACGCGGTCAGACGCAGACAGACGCGGTCAGACGCAGACGCAGACAGACGCGGTCAGTCGCAGACGCAGACAGACGCGGTCATACGCGGACAGACGCATACGCGGACAGACGCGGTCAGACGCGGACAGACGCGGTCAGACGCGGGCAGACGCGGACAGACGCGGGCAGACGCGGACAGACGCTGTCAGACGCGGACAGACGCGGTCAGACGCGGACAGACGCGGTCAGACGCGGACAGACGCGGTCAGACGCGGACAGACGCGGCTCAGAGCAGTGATGGAAATGATGGGGACCGTTTATACCGTTACACAAACACCAATAATGTAGGTCATTTAGCCTGTCATTAAAATATATGTATATTTTTTTCCAGTTATATATTTAGTAAGCTTGCCACCTAAATATTTACCTCTTAAGTGCATACTTAGCTTGCTAACTAAATATTTAGTTTTAATTGTAGCATTTATAAATGAATTAACAACATGGTGAAAATAATAGATTTACCTCCATTTTTCCTCTTATGACAGGTTAAATGACCCAAATTATTGCTGTTAATTTCTGACAGTATAACTTTACAAACGGCCCGCCATAGTGGATCAGAACCTTTACCTGAAATCTGGCACCAGAACCAGAATATGTCCATCCATGGCGGTCAGATCTGGAGCAGAAGTGATAATCTGTTTGGGTTTCAGAACCTCGTTTGAGCTCCACGACTCAAAGACAGAGAAACCGCCGTCAGCTCTCATCCGAGTGGTAAGATCAGCAGAACCGCCGATCGGCTGCAGAACTCCAACCGGAACCGACTAACCGATGTGTGACCCGGTCTGCAGGTGAAGCTGGAGGAGGTGAAGGAGAACCCGATGATTGGAGAGATCCAGAAGGACGAGAGAGGTGAGCCGTCTGATCCGGAGAAGGTTCTGCAGAACCCGGGGAATCCGGTCCTGTTCATTTTGGACCTTTTTCTGTTGCAGAGTTTCTTCCTGGAGGAGATCCAGCTGAGCCGGTCAGTTCCTCCGAGGGCCAACAGGGGGAGCTGCAGAGCCGCCCAGGTCAGGCTGGTTCTGTGGGTCAAACAGGCTCAGCAGGAAGAGAAACCAGAACCAGAACATGCTTTGAAAAATAATTCATTAAAGTATCCGACTCCTACTGCATCTCTCAATATAACCTTCTGATATATTTGCTCATTTAAATTCATGGACAGATTAAATATTTGCATGTCAAATTATGTCAGATTCCCCAGAGAGCCGAGCAGCAGAACCAACAAATGGATCAAACTCAATTTGATCCATTTGTTGGTTCTAGAAATATTTACCTGAAGAAGCTGGAATCACCTGCATTAAACATCCGTATTTATGTCCATTAAAGAACAACGGGTCAGATTAGAGACATGTTGAATATGCTGCACTCTGTAGGAGAAACTGCAACAGGAAAATGTAATAAAGACATATTTGTTGTCCCACACATTTGGAAACGCACCAGCAGATTCACACAGAGGTAGAAAAATAAAAGCCACAGCAATAAAAGGCCGAAGGATGCAGTTCATAGAATTAGAGTCAAAAATGAATAGCAGTAAATATTAAGGTTGGAAGCTAAATGTTTAGCTTAGCTAGAGCTAACAAACTAAATATTTGGTTTGAAACTGTGACATTTAGAAGTGAATAAATGTGAAAATACCACTGAATAACAAATCCTGATTTCTTTTCTTTTTTGGTTAAATAACCCAAATGAATTTTTGACTGTAACTTTACTAACTCGGGCCAATTTAACAACATGAGCAATGAAAATAATACTGCAGCATTTATGGTGGTAAAATGTGCAGCATGTGTATGGATATATATGTGCATAAAAACAATAGGCAGTGAAAAAACTGCAGCTATGAGCAGAATTATGAAACCTGTTGAGTTTGTTGGAGGAAGGATGTGTGTTAACGCTGCTTTGTGCGTCTCGGTCCTGCAGTTCAGCAGCAGCTTCACATGAACTCATATTGTTACATATCTAGAGAACATTTAGCTCGTTTCAGACCTGCCGCTGTTTCATCATCTGTTAGCTTCATCACCAGACACAACAGTTTAAAACAAGTGACTACATTTCCCATGATGCCTGTTTTCAGACCCAAACCCCTCAGAAGGAACCTCAGCCTCCCTGGAGGAGCCACCTGGTGGCGCCAGAGAGACGACAGGGTGGAACAGACTCGGTTTGTTAATGACGTCAGTGTTTTTTTCCCCTTAGACCTGAATGGCTCCGCCCCTCGAACCTGCGACCACGTCAGAGATGGGCGGGGCAACAGCGGCGAGGCGCTGGGACCGTCAGCCAATCGGCTGTCAACGCAGCTTCATTACGTCACTCAGTCTGACGACAGGAACTCGGTTAAAGCCCGAGTCAGCAAGAAGCTCCGCTTGGCCAACTCAGCTGTTCCCACACCTCGGGGGGCGGGGCCACCGCGGGGGGAGGAGCCTGAGGAGCAGCGGGAAACATGGCGGGAGGACGGAGCAGAATAACCCCAACACCAGGGGGCGCTGTGGAAGAGGAGGAGGAAGATGATGATGATGATGATGATGATGATGATGATGATGATGACGCCTCAGAAGACTTCCGAGGATTTTAAACCATCTGTTACCATGGAAACGCTGACCTTTGGAAACCATCCTTCGTGAAACTTTTGAGGCTTCTGATTGGTCCGTTGTGTTCCGACCCAAACCGGTTCTGATCAGCTGATTTCTGCTTCTCGCGTCATGTCCATCCAGAAGGGGGCGCTGCAGGATCAGGAACTGAAATAAAGATTCAAAGATTTGAAAGATTTCTAAACACAGTGGTACAAAAACAGGGAGATTGTTTTTGTCTTCTTATTGGATAAATATAGTTCTAGTTCCCTAAAACTGAAAAAGGTAATGACATACGAAATATGAGAAATATAATAATTATTTGAAAGTCTTTGTATTCTTTCCATGAAAACCAAAAATAATATTCTAAAATATTAGTGATGATTTAGAATCAACATTACAAATGATAAAGTTATTATTTTCTCTCTGAAGTTCCAGATTAAATGACTGATTGTTTCTGGAAGCTCGATGCTAAACGTACAGTTGGGTTTATTGATTTAATATATTTCATCTTGAACTGATTATTAGGGTAAATTCTGTGTAGCAGATTAAAGGAGGAACTTTTCATTTTGTAGCTTTTTGAAGTTTCTGATTAAATATTACCGTTTTTCCTCTGATGAAACAGGGACGACGGAAACAAGGATTTATATTCATCATAAAGAGTTTCCATATTTCAGACAGAATGAAAACCTGAGTGGATTTCCATGGATGGCCCACAGGGGGCGCTGCACAGCAACACATCACATTCACTCTATTTTCACTCAAACACATCAGAATAAAATTGTTTGTTTCCTTAATGTTTGATTTTCCTGGAAGTCTGGATCAAAGATAAACTGGAAAATGTTTTTAAACTTAATCTTTTCCGTTTTTTATTCATCTGATTAGTTTTGTTACTAATCTCTCATCAATAAAGATATTTCTACTAACCTGCTGCTCTAGCATTTCATTGATATTTTCTGTTTTGGATGACAGAGAACAAAAATGTGACAATAAAATTCATAAGCCTGAATGCTCTGCATACTCAGCTGGATGTTTTATGCTTTCATTGTTTTACAAAACTCAATAATGATCAACAAGATGGGACATTTACAGAAAACCCTTTTGTAAATGGTTCACAACCAGTAAAAATTGATTTCTATAACTGCAGCATATTTACGCCGATTTTCTCCTCTGACGACGATTGTCGTAAAAAATTCTCATTTGTTTTATCTGCAGGTCAATAAATATTTTAATATTAAAAACATACATTAAAATTTCCCACAATCATCTATAAAGTCATAAAATAACAACAATATAAACCAAACCTCGGCTCTCACTACAGCCAACATTAAAGGTTCTGGTTCTGGATCAACTTCAGGCACAGTGATGCAACCAAGCTCTGCAGAACGGCTCGGCGCCGGCCTGTGAGCCACTTCCTGCTGAGTCAGAGGTCAGCCAGAGGTCAGCTGCAAGACGAGGCAGCGAGCACGTCCATTAGCAGCTGCAGGTCCGGGTTCTGGGTTTTGGTCCTGGTTTTGGTCCGGTCTGTAGTCAGGGTCCTGGTGGCAGCAGCCAAAACAAACCACATGAAGTCCAGAAACACAGAGACTGCTGTGACCTCCGACCTCACAGCCTGAGCAGACACATTAAACTGCTTCAGTAGTAATAAAAATTGTTATGGATTCTGTCTTTTCCTGTCTTTTAACTGCTTACATGCACACGCTGCAACTTACATAACCATGTTTATGTGTGACTGCAGTCTGATCAGCAGGCAGAGAAGAATAAAAGCTGAACTCTCCAGTCTTTGCCTCACCTGGTTCCGTCCAGACGGAGCTCAGTGGGCCGGCGCTGGACGGTGAATGTAACTCTGGTTCTGATCCGTTTGGATGACATGTACGGCTTCGAACATGTGACCATTTGTCGGCATTAAAGCCTGTTTTTATACTTAACCAAATCTCATTATTTCTCAAGGTAATTTACACTGAGGGGTTCTGGTCGGGTTCTGGAGCTGGTAAATGGACCTGATGGAGCACAGAGGCAAAATGAATGAACTCCAACAATAATGATAATAATATATTTTAAAGCCACAGGCATAACATGATTTTTTTGAAAAATAAAATGAAAATCTTACATTTTAGAGAAACTTCAGAACCACCATTTTATTTCTATTCTTAGGATTTATAACATAAAATTATCAGAAAGAGGATTTTTTTTTTTCTTTTCTCAATTTTGTGGGCATAAACTGGAAAAGTTTCAAAAGTTTGTTATTAAATCTTAAAACTTTGACTGGTTCTTCTTCATTTATTAAGTTATTAAGAACCACATGCGGCCCGGGAACCGCGTGTTGGAGACCTCTGGTCTAAATAAAGTAAATTAAAAAATGACAAACACAAAGATCAGGATCTGGACCTGGACCCAGATCAGGTTCTGATGAGCAGAGCCGAACATGGACGAATCTTTATTATCTCAGAGTTTAGGAGCTGCAGGTTCGACTGGGAATCTTCTGGTCCAAATGGACACGTTCAACCGGACCGGTGGGTTCTGATCCATCTGAGGCTGCTGCTCTCAGAGCTTCATGGTTCTGATAGTTTTTGTTTTTATCTGAGGGTCAGAGGGAGCCTGGCTGGTTCTGATTGGACCGGAACCGGGCCAGGAAGCAGCAGAGAAAAAGCGGAATGCTCCTTTAAGGCAGCTGCTCACACTCCGCACGTAGCTCACGAGCGCTGCGTGTGAACGCGTGGGGGAGGGGCGCGCACGTAAAACCCAGCACGCGCTCACAGCCTGAAGAGGCTCCGCCCCCAACAGCACCGCGAAGCAGCGCTTCCTGTGTCAGGAAGGTTCCTGCCGGTTCCGAAGGTTCTGGTTCGGCTCCAGCTCAGAGTTTTAGTCTTGTTCTGACTCTGAAGACATTCTCCGTGCGCAGTTCCTCTCCACCAATCACCGTGCAGCTCGGTGTCACGTGCTCACCTTGTTTACTAGACGGTAGGAAAATGACCCAGAGGCTGATGGGAAAACCAGGAGCGGACCGCAAGCAGGGATCACGATTCGGTCCAGAGTTCTGCTCTGAGGTTTGGAGAAAAATGGGCTGCTGTTGCCATGGAAACAGATGACAACAACAACAACAACCCATTAGATCAGGGGTCCCCAAACTTTTTCCTGTGAGGGCCACATAACTTTTCCCGTCTCCGATGGGGGTCAGTTTGTAACAGAAAATGTGTGACCATTGCAAGAGTGCCTAAACGAAAAAATGTATTGTTTTCCAGAAAGCTCAATCAAATAACCTTTTCTGGATTCTTCACAGAACAAAAGTCAGGAAATAAATAATAACACTATTTATGAAATAAATAATAACCCAATAACACTCTCTTTGTTCTTCACATAAAAAAAGTCCATGGAACATAAACTTTCTGTTGTGCCGTGAACAATCTGAACAGGTCCAAGTTCAGCTTAGTTGTCAGAGCAGAATAACTAATAGTTAATAATGAAAAAAGTTCATAACTAAGGAACATCTTATTGCAAAAGTCCAACTTTATTATCAAATA
>CAEFZX010007368.1:0-29707 GCA_903066825.1 Alfaro cultratus | reverse complement strand
CCTCGTGAATATGATGCTTAATGTGGCGAAGAAACAACTCACCGCTACAGAAGAAATGTTTATCTGCCATGATCGGCGGCCATGCTAACTGGCTTAGCATTCATGACATGCTCTGCTAATTTGGAGGAGCTGTAAGTAGCAGAGAGCAATTGCAATGTGCTTGATTGACAGCGCTAAGAACCGCCTTCCTGACTCTGATTGGTTGTTTCTAACTAGCACTGGGAGAAGGCAGAGGAGGTTTTTTATTCACCGATTTATCTCATATGCTGCCATGACAGTTTCAACTAATATGTCAAAAAAAAAAAAAAAACTTATTATGAAAGCTTTAAAGCTTTACTTAAAAAAAATTTAATAAAAAAATTATAATACTCGTTTGGAATTTGGCTTGCGTTTTCATACACTTGACTTTAGGTGCAATTAATTTTACACCCTTGTAAAAACTGGATTATGATTTTTTTTTTCTTGTGATGCATGAAAGCCTGGGAAAGAAAGAGAGTGTGATTAACATATTTACTTTCTCTAGGTTTGCTTTGCTGCTTCAGTCTGTTGCGGATTTAATAACTGAGTCATCTTTACAGCTCCTTGCTGTGTTGTAATTTCATTAAAAGCATTGGAGCGGGGCAGCTCTTTATGAAGAATCTGCCTTATTGGCTCAGGCGTCAGCTCGTCCTTTCCTCCACCAGGCAAGTAAAATAACGGCCCTCAGTATATTCCAAAAGATCATTGTAATTTAAACTCGTCTTTAACCAGAGAATCGTGTCAAATCCCATAATCAAAGTGAGGTCTCCTGTCAGACGAGGCAATTAAAACAGCAACACAGCCAACAAGAACGAAAGGCTAAGAAGGTTCATCATCCTTTGTGCAGTACTCTGAATGTTTTTAGTGGGTTGCAAAGAGGGCAGAAAAAATTGTAGACGTTTAATAGTCATCATCTGCAATCAATGAGCAGGCAGGAAAGATCGAACAGACTTTCTTTGCAAAGTTAAAAAAAAACAAAACAAACAAAAGACAAAAGCAGAGCAGACATCTGCTGAAGAGATGAATGTTGGCCCACATGCCCCAACGTGTATGTGAGGGAGTGTGCTAATATTTATGTGTGTTCGTGCATATAAAGCGCAGACTGATTTAAAGTTTAAATGCCACAACAATACATCACACCGAAGTGCTTTTCTCGCGACATGCAAATATTTCACAACGCTGGGAGTCACAGCTTCCCTTTCTTATATTCAAGGCCATAAGTGGAACCAGGAGCTGAAATCCACACAAGAGTTTTATTTGGATGTTGAACTGCAATTCAGTTACATTCACTTATACCTCATTGATCCCAAATAGAAATAAAATTTTGCTGTAACTCATACTAGCCATGGTTCTTCAAAACTAGCAAAAACTGTCCAAAAAGTTGCTTTTTTCTTGCCAGAAACTAAGAAAAGAACGTTTAAATAGAAACTTAGAGTGTAACTAGCAGAAAACTTTAAAATGCACATGACAGGAATCCTTCTAAATGGAGTACAAGTCACAGACGTTCCAAAGAGTTAGACTTTTCTTTTTTCATCATTCACATTGTGAAGCGCTTTCAACAGCAGATTCATGTCAGGGAACCAACATGGAGGAGTCATGCTCTGTGGCCTCATGCTGTGTGAAATGTCAGGCCAACAAGAAAGGGGAAAAAATAACAAGCATCAAAAATCTCCAGGACTTACACAACAGGAAACGGCTTTATTTTCATAACAGTAATAATACATTACAATACAATACATAATACATTCTTACCGTCATGTGAAGGAGTTTGTAACTCATGTTTTGTAATTTCCTAGATACATAAATATTTTTTGGGGGGGTTTTGTCTACATTTTTTGGACCAGTCAGACTAAGCCCTGGGTTTGATTTAACATGCACCCAGACTTTCATAATAGATGAAACATTATTGAATGTTTCATCAAGGTTTCTTATTTACAGGTCATCCTTGCTGATATTAAAATTTGTTCTGTGGTATGTGGTTCCGTGCTTTGTTCCGTGGCCAGAACAGCAAATATAGAGGATTTTATTAAAATGATATTCATTTTATTAAAATGTTCCCACTGTGAGGAAGAGATGGCACATGTAACAAAATGTAGGATTTAATCACAACAGCAGAGTTAGTGATTGAAAGTCTGGCTGTGGAGTTTACTGCCATCTAGTGAGTAGCCAATATATTTATTTATTAAATCTTAATTTTTATTTTTTTTTATCTAACAAATGCTTATTTTTGTCTTAAATAATTAGGTTTTATATTGTTATTTCTGGGTTTCACAGAGAATTTTTCAAATGTTTGCACTTCACAAACACACCCCAATAATTTACCTCTTAAGTTATGGATTATGTTTGCTGCATATTCTGTATTTTGAAGGTATATATATTCATAAATCCATATTTGTTACATATAATTTAGCTTAAATCTGATTATTTTGAAATGTTAAGGATAGAGTGCAGTTAACACATGACATTTTACACCTCAGCTCATTGACAAAAAAAAAGAAAAAAAAAAGAATACTGGAGCGTCGTACTTCCGGGGACGGCTTTACGTAATGACGTTTTGCTCTATTACGTAAACCGTTCGGCGCAAAAATTCAAACGCTGAACAGGAATTCAGAAAGTGCTGCTCCTTTCTCTCCTTTTGTTAAAATTCAAAAGCAAGAGTCCTCAGTCAGAAGGGCCTCGTCGGAGCTTTGAAACCACAAGGTACGTTGTGTTGTGAAGTTCTTCTGAGCTAGCGAGGCAGTTAGCAAACAATGAGAAGATAGTCATACCAAAGCTCAGGTTGTTATGCTAGTGTTGAGTTAGCATACCGTTAGCAAGGTTGGAGCTCGGCCAGAAACTTTCATGAGGTGAGGCTTTCTTTGCTGAAACAAGTATTACGGTTATCTTGTTTTTTGGCATTTTTCAGACAGTCTGACCAATAACAATTACCGAAAATAAGATATCTTACTGATTTCAAGCCGCTTCTGTTGGTGGATATCACCCGAGTCACGTCTTTGGTTGTGGTGGGCGATTCTACGACATGAAAAATCTTTCTCCTCCCAAGAAAATCGTCCCTGAATTCATCAAAACGGCCAACTCGTCAGTCATTGCTTAATCCACGAGCTTCTCCATCAATTGATTGCACTTGTTTCATTTTATTGGTGTGCATGTATTATAAGATAGCCCTTACCAGGTCAAAAATAGATATGGTTGAAAAAGAGAAAAGTTAATCAAACCTTCCGTGTCTAGATCGTCTATTCTTCCGTTTGTTCATCCATCAGTTTTGAATTTATCCAGCTGTCAGTCATTCAAACTGTCCATCCATCAGTCTATAGCAACCTTTTTTTGTTCACTTGCGTTTAAAACTCTAGGACTGATATTCTGCAATGAAACTACCTGAAATGGAGGGAGAACTCTGCTGATTTAAATATTGAAAGTTACTGAATTTGATCTTGAACAAAACGTCCATATTTTTGGAAGCTTTTTACAAATTCTTCAGTGCTTTCCAGTGTATCTGTAAACACTGCCACAAAGCTGGCTTTCAGTCTGATTCATCTTTTCATACGTCCAAGGTAACAGTGGAAATTCAGCAAATCCAAGCCAAACATTATTAAATCAGAGTTTTATTTTTAAGTAATCTTGAGCCTTGGCATTTTTCACATATACAGTAAGTGTGTTTTCAGAGTATAAACGTAAAGTTTCTGTATTTAAGTCCAGCATCTTTCGTCACTCATTCATCTACTTGTGAAGGACAAAATAACATCTGTTTTCTTCTGTGCCCAGACAGAATGAGTGCGACATGCACGCCCGTCTCCCGGGTCCATCCGGGATGGAACTCATCCTCTCTGAACAAGAACAAAGGTCTGTCGCCTGCAGCCTGCAGCACGCCGCTGCTGGCTGCCTTCCCCGGCAACGACGACGAGCAGGAACGGCGTCAGCGAAGGAGATCAAGAGTCATCGACCTTCAAGCTGCCAACGATTCGTCCTTCACTGACTCTGGGTCTCACAGGTGAGCCGTGGAGATCAGCAGGAAATGTAACTGGCGATTTGAATATTGCACTCAAACGCTGTATCGGCTTGACGGGTTGCCATGTTTGTTGCTATTCCGATGGGTTTGTTGTTTCTTCTGTTCAGTGCCGTGGGGACTCCTGCTGCTGTACCCAAGCTGTCCAATGCTCAGATCTCAGAGCATTACTCCACATGCATAAAGCTTTCAACTGAGAATGTGAGTTTGTCTGGACTGACTGCACTGCATTTATGGAAAATAAAAGTGAAAACGAATTGTAAAGAACTTTCTTTCTTTCTAATTTTATGGATTTCTTTTTTTTTCTTTCTTATTATTTTTATTTATAATTTTCTTTTGAATTTTTTTCCTAATTGTTTTCTTTATGATTTTATTTTTTCTAACTTTCTAATGTTATTTCTTTGGCTTTTTTCTTTCGTCCTTCCTTCCTTCATTTTAAAAAGAGTAACCATATTCTACCAAACTATGAAACATAGACCTACAGTAATCATAAAATCCAAAGTGAACAGTGGATTATCACAAACAGGTAGTTGGTTGTAATCCCTATTTTTTTTCTTTCTTGTTTTTTCTTCTGTGCTACATACATAGTTTTTTCTAATTTCGAGAATTATGCTTTCACAAAAAAAGCCTATAAAATGCCTGCATGGATTCAACATATGAAACAAAAACATGTTTTGGCTTTTTGTAACATTGTGCCTAAAGGGGCAAAAAAAAAAAAAAGAATTCCAATGAGAAAGTTTCACTTATAAAAAGTAAGTACAATTCTAGGTTTTTATTTTTAATGCTTTTGTTTTCAGAAAATCACCACCAAAAATGCCTTTGGTCTGCATCTGATTGATTACATGGCTGATATTCTAAAGCAAAAGGATTCTGAGATCACCAACTTCAAGGTATGTCTCCTGAAAACTACTGTTTTGTCATTGCTATAAGTATAACAAACGTGAAGGATAATATTTACATTTAATGCCAAGTGTTAAGTAAGAAAAATAAGCATTACTTGCTGAATGTCTTGGTTTTTAAAGAAACTGCTTGTATTGTTATAATTTTGGTTAAGAAAAGGATTTTGATTTTGGTGTAGGCCTTTACACCCCAACAGATCGAATAATGTTTTTACTATCTACTCTAGAGTTTATAGAGTGCAGTCACACAGACGTTTTGGTGAATTCTCATCATGTAAGCTGTGTTTTGTTTGTGTCTACAGGTGGCAGCTGGTACTCTGGATGCCAGTACAAAGATCTATGCCGTGAGAGTGGATGCTGTTCATGCTGATGCCTACAGAGTGTTGGGTGGTCTTGGGGCCGAAACGAAACCTGGAGAAGGTGAGAATCCAGCATTGAGTTCTGTTTGGTGATTGTCCTAAACACTAGGGGGCATGCCGTGTATTAATAATCGTATTCAGTTGATCCAATATCTCTTGGTTGCTAAGTCTTGCTTTAATAATTCAGTTCTCTTGTAGCTGTATCCTATTCTTGATTATCTCACTCATTTGTGTGTTGGTGTGTATGGCGGTATTTGGTAGCAGGTGAGCACTCACAATAATGCATGAGAAGCTGTTGTGTATTTAAAGGACCATTATTATGTAAAATTTACTTCTTTTTTTTTTTTAAGCTTTCCATCATGTTACAATGCTATTCTCTCGTCAGAAACACACCTGGAGTGTTGCCTTGATTCTTTCAAGCACGTTTGAAGAATCTTTTTTATCTCCGTGGCAACCATTCAGCTGTGTAAAATGCCTGGGTGGACCTTGCACCACCTTTGAGACCCAGCTCCTCCTTGGAGCAGCAGTTTCGAAGTTTCTTAGCTTCTGTTTCCCAGAGCAGCCCTCCAATTTGACTCACTCACTCAGCTCCTTCAGACTAGCCAGCAGCAATTAGCAAACACCTGGTACAACTGAGCAGCTGCTGAGCTCGTTATAGGAGCTACTTCTCAGAGCAACGCTGGTAAAAACATTGACAAAGGGTTAATAGCGGAGCCATGCTGTGATGACTTCCTGAAGACAGACTGTGAGGAAGAGCAGCAGCTTCTTAAAGAAACAGAGGCCTAATTTCAAGTCGTTAAATAACAATATAAAATTTCTTTTCAGTCATATTTGATATGTATACAGCACTTTTTAAACAACTGAAGTTAACATAGTGACTCGATTGTGTTATATAATTGCAATATGTCCAAGCAATCTCCTCTTAGTCATTTATTTATCCTTCTTCTTGTACTTTTTGTGCTCATGCAGATCACGGTTTGAAAAATGAGGACGTGGATGGAGATGAGGCAGCTGGAGGAGACATGGCTGCCAAGCAGCCAAAGAAAAAGAGGCCTCCTAAAAAGACAGTGGAGCAGAACCTGAGCAACATCAACTGTGCAGATTCTGAGAGGAGATGTGAGGTAAAAGTGGAGCTGTTGTGTACGACACACATTACTGCTGCTTTCTGTTTAGGAGTACTTGATTTTCATCACTTTCTCCTGTGATTGGGTGATAAATCAGTTCAAAATCAGTTTTGTTTTTTTGGTGGGGTTCTGCTAATGCACACCTTGGGTTTCCGTAGTTCAGAGTGATGTCGTCCCTCCCTTGGCCTCCATCTTGTTTGACCAGGGTAAAAAAAAAAATTTAATTACAAGAAAATAACCCATAATAATAATCATTCTATATTCGCCAAACGTTGGGTGATGGCAGATACTTTCTGACTGGATTAAGATCAGGAATCAGATGGGGGTCAAACAGAGCGTTCAGTTTCCTCTTTAACCCGTTTTAACTTTTGTTCAACATAAAGGAATGATCTCTTTGACGATGTTACCGGCTTTTACTTTGTAGCGTTAATTCATTTCCTTTCTTTAACTTTGACTCGTCTCCCAGGTGGATCCCATGTTTCAGCGGATGGCCTCATCCTTTGATGAGAGCAGCACAGCGGGGGTCTTTCTGTCCGTTCTGTTCAGTGAGAGCAGTCGCTGCGAGCTGCTGTTTCCCTCACACATGACCCTCCTGCAGTCCACACCCTCCTACTCTCCACCGACTCCACAGAGAGTTTCTGCATCACCGTTCAAGGGTAAACACACAGCAACCAGTACAAAAGGAGTACATCTTAATGGACGTTTGTCGTGTCCTGTGACATTAGTTGAATATTTGAGCCACGTTTCGGAGCTGATATCTGTAAGGAATGTTAAGTTCTCTCTGTTTCTCTGTGCTGTGCTTTTGCCAGCTGCGCTGCAGCGTTCACAGCAGAAGAGCTGCATCTGCCCCTCGCTGCAAGACTTCTCATTCACAAGCTGGAACCCTGAGCAGGTCAGAGGAACCATCAAACTAAAAAAAGTGCTTTTGAAAATGTTTTTAGAGGAGATGTGAATTATTCCTAACCAGAATGCGCTCATTTTCACCTTTAATTACCAGGAGAGTTATCTTAATAAAGTGGAAAGATCCAGCTCTACCCTCTGTCCAAACAATCTGCTCCGGTTTGTGGGTTAAAATTTGAACACTATGCATAGTTGTGTACTTTATCTAGCAATATATTTGGGTCCCCCTATGGATTACAATAAAATCCCCCCCAAAAACGGGGGGAAAAAAATCAACTGGGAACACACATCGTTCAACCAGACATAAACCTATCCACATATTTTGTTTTCAAACTCCACTGAAGTTTATTTCACACTACAGGTTGCAAGAAAACAAACTACAAACCATCTTTACAGTGAAACACTTTTGTGTAACTGTTTTTTTTTTTTGTTTGTTTGTTTTGTTTTCATTCATCCATACTGCTTCCCGTGCCCCCATTACCCCTGCAATGGCACTGCGCTCCCCTTAGGGGGCGCGCCCCACACTTTGTGAACCACTGATTTAGGGGTTGGCATTTATCGCTTTATCACTTATAGATAATGGTACACTTCTTTCCAATCAAGTTGAGCAGTTTGTCTCTTTGTGATGGAGAGTGGAGGTTGATACTTACACTCTCATTCAACTCAGGTACTGCATGTCTCACTCCTTCCATACTGTTGGGTCTTGTTGTTGGGAATGTTCTTGTTGATTTCCTGTTATGGGCGGAGTTTTACACAGGTGGGCACAATCTGCTAATAAAAGGCCACCGGCTGCACTGCACTGCACGTCAGGCCAAACTAAACTGAAGGCTATGTTGTTTTTCCTTCGTCACGACCCGGCATTTCCAGCCCTTTAAAGATGGCAGCGTCAACACATACACTTTGGTTCTGAATGATGTGGAATGTCAGTGGTAAGCTTGTGTCCATTTTCTGTTTGGTCATTTTCCTTTTTATCATCTCCTGTTGCTGGTACAGATGTCACAGTGCTCACAAACATATCTGCTTCTCTGGGCCTATCTGATGTGTTTTTAACAAATCTACACCCACGTGATATATGCCCACCTTGTCTACATTTGAAGCAATGGTCACAAAACTCTCCTCTATTGTTTTCCTGGAAATGTTTACAGCCACATCTCCAACTTGGTCTTGATTTGGAAACAGGTAAACAAGAGTCATTAACCAGTCTCCTGATGTCTTGCGTCTCACTTTGAAGTTGTCTGATGGCGTCTAGGAGCTCGATTTCTGTGTGAGGCAGATGATTGCACTTTTCAGTTTTATTTTTTTTTATCCCAGTGGAAGATGGCTGTTCTTGCTCCCAAATTGCTCCAACTGTTCTGGGAACTGCCTGTGCTTCTGCTCTGACCTCCCTCACTTTCAGATCTTCATTATTCCTTCTGAACTTCTGCTGCCTTTCCCATTCAATGCTGGCTGCCTCATTAGTCTTTGCTATCAGTTCATCATCTGTAACTGTCAGATCATCCAGGAAGTTCTTGAGCTGGTATTTAACATTATCATTAATAAGTCCTGTTCCTACTGCTCTCAGAAACATCTTTTGAATCAGTTCTGGGCCATAACCCTCTTCTGAACCAGGTTCTCTAGGTGCAGCAAGCAATCTTTCTTTTAACTCTATTGCTCTAAACAAGAAATTTTGTGGAGACTCATTGCTATCCTGTGTAATGTTAATTAGACGATGGTACAGGTCAGTGGTGCTGCCTTCCGTGTAATGGCCCTTTAATATTGTACGCAGTTTTGCAATAGTAAGGTCTGTTTTGATCTTTAGCATATCACGGCTAGATATGTGGCCTCTATGATCTCCACTTCACTGTGATTTCTTTTTAGGCCCATTTCAATCTGATGGATCAGGTTTGAATAGGACAGTTTGTCTCTCTGACCTCTTTCTCCAATTTGGCCGTTAATTTTAAACTCTCTTCTTATTGTAACTTCTGGTGGACGTGCTGACCTGTTGGCAGGTTGTGTTGGAAGTAGTGATGTTTCCTGTTTTTTCACTTTGTTTTCCAATTTTGCCATTTCTCCCTCTAACTTCTTTGTTGCAGCCTGGAAACTTAACTGTAATGCTGCATATTGTTCTTGCAAACCAATAAGAGCAGCATTATCCTGATTGACAGCATCATCAACCATCTGTGACATCTCATATTCACTCACTTCTTTAACTTTTGATATTAATCGGCTGATGAATTCACAAGCCACATCTTCTTCCTCACTCTCTATAGCTGCTGTATCTACAGCTGCATTTATTAGTCTGATCAGCTTGTGCTTTCTGGTCTGATTTTTCTGATGGGGCTTTTCCGTATAAACACACCTCTTGTAGTTGGTCCGCTTTCAACTGCACCAGGGCCTCACTTAGCTGGTCCTGCAGTTGCTCCAACTCCATGTGCCACCATCTCTCTCTCTTTACTGAAGCACCGCTGATCACCGTACGGGCCACCAATTTTTATTGCACACTTAATGATTAATCCGTGTGGTTTTCGCAGGTTCTTTTATTCGATGAACGCTGTTAACAAACGAGCGACAGTGAACGCCTCCGCTGATCAGCCGTTACTGCACTAGATTGCCGTTGCCTCGCTGAGTCAATAAATATTTACATTCAAAACTTACACACAAATATCTCGTTACTTTACTCTTGCTCACTTCCCTATAAGAGACAATTTATATAAATAGCAGCGCTAATTGATATTTACCTGTTAACAAACAAGGGCGACAGTGAGGACCTCCGCCGTTGGCTCGCTGAGTCAGGAGGTGTAATTATTTCTCATGTCCAGTCTGTCACTCATGTCTGGAGCAAACTAGTAGATAACTTGGGATGTTGGAGAACGTAATATCAGGACGTCTCACCGCTGATATCCAGGACATTCGTCTCCTTTTCGTTAGCTTAGCTCCGACAGTTTAGCCTCCACGCGATGTTTACAGGCAGGAAAATAGTGAAACGAAAGACCGTTTTCCATCTTTTTACCATTTCGGTCGAGTGATCGGACATTACATCCAATAACGCATCGAACCATTGCTAAATAATTTTAAGTAATTTGGATTCAAAATCTGTGAACTGTGACACGTTTTTATTAATAAAAACGGCAATTAATTGCTTTTTAAATTGTTTTAATGTGTCGAAATCTATGTGGGGAAAAACGTGTTAATAAGTGTCTGTGAGACAGTCGTTTTTGTCGGTTATGTTTATGGGCCCTGAAGATGGCGCTCATATCCCTACGTCTAGAGCAGTGAGCTTTATAGAGCTCTAGAGAGCTGTGGAACGTGACGTCAGCAGCTTTGGAAAGTGACGTCACGGTGACTTCACGTTCACAGCTAAACTGAATGCAACCACTCATGCAACCAGTTCTCAATAATAGTAAAAAAAAAATAAAAAAAATCGCGTTCTATAGAGCCTTGGACCGTGACGTCACGTGTGACGTCATCTGTGACGTCATCGGTGACGTCACGTGTGACGTCATCGGTGACGTCACATGTGACGTCATCGGTGACGTCATCTGTGACGTCACGTGTGACGTCATCAGTGACGTCACGTGTGACGTCATCAGTGACGTCACGTGTGACGTCATCAGTGACGTCACGTGTGACGTCATCTGTGACGTCACTGGCTTTAGAAAGTGACGTCACGGTCCAAAGCTCTATAGAACGTGACATTTTTTTTATTATTATTGAGAACTTCATTATTTCCGGTTCTCAATAAAGTTACGTCACTTAACGTCCAACGCATATAGCGCTCATATCCCTACGTCTAGAGCAGTGACGTCACGTTCCAACATTTTAAAACTGTTTTCCGGCTCATCAAGATATAATGTCCAGACTAAACTGAAAGCTGTATAATTTTCTATCAATGTTTTAATTACTGGTTTGGAAATGAATAAACGGAGTCGAGGCAAACCATGAATCTGTCTGAATGTTGATCTGCCTTCAGACCATGAACCAGTTGCTGGAGAAGATGAAGCAGGGTGAACACGTTTTTGACGTGAATGCTGAGCTGGAGCCGGAGCCAGAAGAAGACGACTGCCCTGACTTTGATGCTGATTATGAAGAGGGACTAGCTGACAGTGAGGAAGGATCTAAGGAACACAAGGAGGGTTGCGAATCGTCCGGCCCCAGCAAAGGAAGGTAGGAGGACGGATGTCGCCGTACCACACTGTGGGAATATTTGTCGCCATGATTATTATATTACCAGGAGTTCTGGTTTTTTCAATTTTGGGTTGTGGTGTGACAACAAAACAAGCAACATTTTCTAATCCAAAACCCTTTACTTATTGTTTTTAATCTATTATTTATGTTATTCAACCATCAGATTGGTTCAAAGTGCTGTTATACTCACTCAGCTTTCATGTAGATTCTACGAAAAAAAAAATTCTTCAGAAACGTGGAGGCTTATATTAACTTTAGGGACGTCTGTCCTGCTACATGTTTAGCATTGAGATGCTATTTTCGGCTTGCATAGCTTCGGTGATAGGCTAACTATTAGCACATCTTGAACGCAATATTCTTTGCTAGCATCCTATCAGATCATTTTTAGAAGCAGATTATATATATATATATATATATTTTTTTTTTTATTTATTTATTTTTATTTTATTTTATTTTATTTTTTTTAACTGTCAAGCGAATCAGCTTCGTCACTTGTGAACCTGAATACAAAAGTTCTGGCCCGAACTTTTTGTATGTGTATTTAAAAAAAAAAAAAAAAAAATCATAAAAGCAATTAATTGCTTTTTAAATTGTTTTAATGTGTCGAAATCTATGTGGGGAAAAACGTGTTAAATACCTGATCTTTGTTTTGAGTAAAAATATTAAAGATTGGGACTTCAACAGGCTAAAACATGAGCTAGTTCCTCAATCTGGTGGATTCTTTTCCTTACATCTGGCCTGTCTATGAACAGAACAGTGAAGCTATCATCAGCATGTTGATCAGAAAACACATTTTCACCTCAAAAGTGTTCAGCAATTTGTGTTTACTTCTCTCGGCTCCAGATTGTCTCTTTCACACTACTCCTTGTTAAATTCAAATTGAAGTGTAACAAGGTCCTTTGCAGAGGTTGAGAGTAGGACAATTGAGTTGTGCTCCTTTCCAAGGTTACTATCTTCTTTCTGATGATTCTTCTGTTGATCCTCCAGGGACGTGATTCCCATTGGAGAAGGAGACATCGCCACCATGTGTCTGCAGCTTTCCTCTCAGCCTAGAGAATATTCTTACTTCAGCCCGAGAACCATGGCAGCCTGGGCCGGCCCCGGATACTGGCAGTTCAAACCAAAACACAAACGTGAGTGAAGAGAATCACTTTCCTGCTCATCTTAAAGCTACAGTAAAGAATTTTTATTTAACAAATCAGTTTTCTACACATTTGTTAAAATGATCACTATGAAGGGACAGTATAATAATGTAAGGCAGTCTGTGTAAAAATCAAGCTCGTCCTCCCTGAGCTACTATAGCTATCTGCAGAAATGCACAGCTCTCAGTCCAAAACAGAGCCAGGAGGAGGGGCTTACCGCTGTCAGTCACACTTGTTTCCTTGCAATGTTTTTTGTTGTTGTTTTTTTTCACAGATTACCCGTCTCATACCATACTGTCAACAGTTTTAACAAATAAGTTAAAACAAACAAACATGTTTTTTAAGTAGGTTATATACTGTAACTTTAAGTAGAACATGCTAAAATGTATAGACAATTTATATCGATCTGTAGCATCACAATAATTACCATAGGTATGTATTTCAAACTGAACTCTGTTTGACGTCTACTTGACTTCCAGTTGATTCAGACTAAGATAAACTAAACTCAATACAAACAGACCATTCCTGCTTTTTCAAAGAAAAGCAGTTCCTGTTCAGTCAGAAATTTGCCAGATATTTGCTCATGTTCTCACTATAATGGTTCACTCTTTATTTTATGATTTATAACAAATACTGGTACACAGTTTTTATTGCATGTGCAGATTTCCTAAACCTCTGACTCACATTAAGGAGTGAACACTTTGAACACTCGCGCTAATAGGCGCTCGCCACAATATTTCAGAAGCACTTACATTTCTTCCAAATAAAGACACTTCTTGCTTGATTTAATTAAAAAATTTACATAACTTGAGGCTGAAATATGGGTTTGAACAAAAACCCATATTTAAATTTCAAAATATAGTAGTTTCTTTGCTTGCTGAATTGAACTTTCTGAAAAGAAAGTATTAGGTTATAAATAGTGATGTTTTAAATTGGGACTGATGAGAAAACGGTACATAATTAAAATCAAAACGTGCACCTGCTCATCACCATAAAGACTTGACAAGGATGATTCTTTCTGTCCATTACATCTTTTGTGTTTTCCAGAGGAAGGGACAGTAAACATGACTGCATCCTTACACAAATATTAGCTATGCTTACCCACTAAGTTTGTTTTGTGCTTTGAGTGACCTGGAAGCAAGTGATGCTCTCACATTCTCTCAAAGTTGAGAGTTTATTGATCCTTGCGGTTCATGTATACAGAGAACTGATTGTTTTTGTTGTTCTTTTCTTTTATCCGGTTTGTTGCGTTTCAGTGGATCATGTTCCTGACAAAGAAACCAGAAAAAGGAAGCCCAAGAAGACCTTTGAAATAGACTTTAACGATGATGTCAACTTTGACACGTACTTCCGCACCACAAGGGTAAACCTGCTTTAACCCCCAACACCTGAATATTCATTCAAACTGTTCAAAAAAAGTAAACTGTCTTATATCCTCATCTAAACTGGGATGAGGATGGGCTTGGATTAGCTTCAGCATAAAGAGCAAGGCTCTGGTTTGGATTGTCTAGTTAATGATAGTAACTAGTTTCCTGTTTTCATATAAATCTTTATCATTTTTGCTTCAGTCTTTGGCATTTGACAAAGGCAGGAAGAATCTATCAGAATGTGTCGTAGTCGAAACTGTCATAAATGGTTAGAATATGCCTTGATCCCAATAAAATGCATTAAAGTTTTCAAATTGGACATGAATAAATCCATAATAATGTGAGGCACTGTAGCTCCAGTAACCTGATGCTGCTAGCTTAGACGGCTGAATTCCTGATTCCTCCCAAACATTTTGTCTTTGGTGAGTCTCATTTTTTCCTCCTTATTTCCAGGCAGCCACCACTAACAGTAAGTCTGCCCTCAGCGCCAGCAACAAGAAGACGACCCTGCCCTCAGATTTCAAGTTTGCCCCAGAGACTCTCTCCCAGCTCAGCCTCAAACCGTCCAGCTCGGTGAGATATCCGCCCCATCTGGTCACTGATCGGCTTTCTAACTAAAATACATCAGAAGTAATACATCATAATGGACAGTTCTATGTTTGAGTGAGTCTGATTAATCGGGCAACATTTAAGTGTTCAGGAGAACTTGTGGCAACATTCACCAACTTTGTCTCATTTTATTTTTTCATTTAAGGAATCCTTTAGGAGTTTAAAAGCTCTAGTTCTACGTCTTTATAGTCACACATTAATCCAAGACAAACACTGATTTCTTGAAGGTTAAGTCTTCATTTTAAATCACAATCTACTGTGTGGGATTTTTTTTAAGTGGGCACTTGGAGCATAAAATAAATTGTTCTTCACACAACATGTCTAGAAAAGCATTACATGTGATTTAAAGTTTTTGCCTGTGTGGGAAAAGAAATGGAAGAATAATGTGTATTTCCACGTTTGCTTCCCTATCTGGCTGTCTTTATGTATTGTTTTGTCTTTCTTTCTGTCTCTTTCTTTCATTCTTTCTGTCTCTGTTTTTCTTTCTGTGTCTTTGTCTTTCTTTTTTCTGTCTTTTCTGCCTTTCATGCTTTCTTTCTGTGTCTGTCTTCCCTGTCCTTTTTTTGTTCTCTCTTTCTGCCTTTGGCCTTACTACTCTTATAAACATTTCTATTACTTTCATAGGAGGTTGAAAACATGCATAGAAATCTGGAAGTTTATGTCTGGAAAGTCGTGTATTCTTTGACATCTGACATGTTGTCTAGATTTTCTAACATAGAATGTGTTTTCTGCTCTGTGTAGTTGAGTCAAGAGGCCCAGAAGAGGCTGTCTGGAGAGCTTGGAGAAGGAATCGGGGATTATGACTACAACAATGCCAACGACACAGCCAACTTCTGCCCTGGTCTTCAGGTCTGGAAACCATCTTTACGTTATCAGAAATCTGCAGAGTCTGCAGTATGCGTTAGCAGAAAAAAAAAGCTGCATAGCAATATGGTCATAGTCATACTTATCTTAGAGATTACAATGTCCAGCTGTGATTACACGCTTACTGAAGCTGCTGTTTGACTAGATGATCAACAGCAGCATGAAAGCGGCCGTCCACTCTGTTTCAGGGTGGTGACAGTGATGACGATGTCGAAGGGTTTGCTGGTTCAGATGACACTCAGCCTTCAGGTGACGGTCTGCCTCAGCCCTCACAAGACCTGGAGGGAGTTTCCACATACGGGGAGGAAGATCTGGTGCCTGAGCCACACAGGGTATGCCCTCCGTTTGATACTTTCTATAACACAAAGACAGAGCCTTACCACAGCATTCACACTGCAGTGAGCTTCCATGTCACAAACACAAACCTCTATGCTTTTTCTGATGTCGTGTTAAAATAAGATATCAGTGATTGGTTTCCTTAGATCTATTCAATAAGGAGCATCCAGCTGCCATGAATTAAAAAAAAAAGCAAGATGGAAACATTTTCTGCTGTTTTTTTCTATCCAGTCATTTTTGGCACCAGCGGAAAGAATTGTAGAAAAATAAACTTGTCATAATTCTAGGGCTGCCGCTAAAAACCTAGTGATCTGTGGCAATTAATTGGATAAAAAAAATTGTCACGTTCTGCAGATTCTTCATTTAAGTCTTTTTTAAAATACCATATTAGGAATTCATTAAAATCTGAAAATAAACAAATCAATAACAAAAGAAAAAACTTTTTATGGCCTAAAATATAACAATGCAGCATTTCTTTAGTAAACGTTTGATCATTTAAAGCAGAGGATTCATCGCAGCTAAATCCATCAATACTACTGAGCTCAGCTCATTCTGCTTGACTTAATATCAATGCAGTGTAGGGCTGATCTGTTTTTTTTTTTTATTGTTTTTTTTTTTGCTTTTACAACTAATACTTGACTAGCAAACGGTGCTCCGTTGATTTTCTTTTTTTTTTTCTTTTTTTTTTACAGAATTTGAACCAAGTGAAGCTAAAACTAGTTTTTAGTGGAAAACATCTACTAAAATGTTGCAATATTGCAAAGTATGCAACATTTTGCATATTTTACATTAATATGCAAAATGTTGATATATGTGTACAAATTTGGCTTAACTACTGCCCTGAGTATATTGTTCATTCAGAAAATTGCCTCTTTTTCTGTCTGTATACTCCAGTTAAGGATTGATGAATTACTACCTTAGCGACTAATTTTTAGACTCCTATTCTCCCAACCCAGAAAAGGAATTAGACCAGAGGATACTTACTAATACTTATCTACTAACCCTGAATAGGAGTATCTAATTTATTTACTTTAGATCAACATTATTAGCTTTTTCTTCTTTTGCTCTTTCCTTTGGTTTGTTATTCTGTCCAAAACGTCAGACCTGAATTTGTGTAGTTATTTAATTTCATTTTTATTTTGTCCAGCACTGGTGTTCCAATTTGTTTACTCAAGTTGATTTATGATGTTCAAAAACAAAAAGTTAACAAAATATAAAATTTCATTTTAGTACATTAAAGCATGCAGTTGTTACGGAACAAAATGTGAACATGCTTTACCAGTGTGAATACTCTTTCTAGGCACTGTAATTATGTTCTACAGCTGCATGTGTAAAATGTGTAAATTTTGCACATTGGAAAAGTTTTTGCTTCGTAATTTCTTTGAGGCTTACTGTGTTACTTTGCTACAAAGGTGAACAAAATTGAAATCCACTACGCCAAGACAGCGAAAAAAATGGACATGAAGAGGCTGAAGAACAGCATGTGGACTCTGCTGACTGACAGCCCAGAAAAAACAAAACAGGTAAATCACATCTCTCTTTTTTTTTTCTTTTTTTTCCCCCCTTAACATCTTGTCTTGAGAGTTTGCGCCGGGCGAGCAAAGTAGCCAGCCGGTCGGGTTGAGCTGGATTTGTTTGATTCTGCGTATCCAGGTCTGTTTTATTGGCTTTTCCCCTTGATGTTCCCAGCAGGTGGAGGACAGTGCAGAGGCTCCAGTGTGTGGAGAGAAAGCCTTCAGTCAGACCACAAAGACTCTGCTTCAAAGGTACTGGCCAACCTGCTGGCCCGACCCGCTACGACTTTAACACTTGTGAAGAATATTAATCAGAGTTGGCGCTCATGCTGCATGACAACAGTGAATACGAGTTCATTCTGCGCAAAAATAATCATTGGTGTACTGTTCCCTAATTAATCCCACTTTAATTTCAAAGATAACGGTTTTTGACTTCCAATTAATGGAAAAGTAAAAAAAAAAAAAAAAACATAAATAAAATGTTAAAAGCGTTTCTGTTTTCCTGTTTCTCTCCCTCTGTGTTGGTTCAGATTACCCAGCAGTATGGCTCAGAACCTGTCGGTGCCGCTAGCGTTTGTTGCCCTGCTTCATCTCGCTAATGAAAAGGTGAACGTCACTCGCACAACGCCAGGATGCTTATTAGGAAGTAACGTGATTGATGTGGCCAGTTGCAGTGGTTAACAGATGGGCTCTAAGGATAAGTCACAAACTGTTGAACATGCACACGCTAAAGCTGTAGAGAACTCTGTATGTCATTGGAAACCTTTGACTTAACAGATTTCCCTGCATAACATACAGAGAAATGTATGTATGTAAAATGTATGTTTCTTCTGGGCACATAAAGACATTTGGCGTAAAGGACTTGAAAAGAAAAATGCAGGCAGCTGCTTGGTGTTCAAACCATCTGTGAGCTATACTGGAACAACAAGTACGGGTATTGATTTCTGATTTATTTCCCAGAACCTGGAGCTGGTGAAGGTTGATGACATGTCAGATATCATCATCAGACAAGGCCAGTGAGCTGACCAGAATGGAGGATTTGAACGAAGATCCGCAATTTTTTGTTGTTTTTGTTGTTTCTGTAGCCTTATTTTTCATACTCTGTGTTTATCTAAAACTTCATTTTTTCTTTGAAAATATGTTTTTAAGTGTCTTTTCTTATCTCCATGTAATGAAGACAATCTGCTTTTGGTCCCTCCAACTGCAGGCCTTTCGTCTTTACTCTGTCTCTGTCTGTCTGTGTAGATAATTATAACTCAACCAGTGCTCAAAATATAAATTGTCAAAATAAAAACTTTTTTTTTTCCTAAAGTTCCAGTAATTCTTAAACACAATGATATCTTTATTGCGAGTCATTTTCATGACGAGAAAGCTCAGATGATTTGCATTGGCAAATAATCAGATAGTCCGCAGCTATTGTTGATCCAACCTGCAGGAACAGGAACAACACGCGCCGCCTCCGTCAGGGTGGTGGTCAAACTGGTTGGTCGAGGTATGAAGTTTCTGGCTGGGTGTAGCAGGTCAACAAGGAGGAGCTGCTGGGCTAAAGCAGGACACCAAACCTTCCTGTTATGTGAGCAGAGGAAAACAACTGGTGAAGTCGGTTTTTTCATATGTATGTGAAACGTAGAGGAAATGCTTGATTTTGTTCCGTTTTTGTCATTTTTCAATTAGCTTGAAACCCAGCTTCCAATTAATTAAATGATGAATATTAAGGAAGCAAATCCTTTAAAAAGCTTTACAAAGAGCCCAGTAGAGAAATGATTAAAAGCGTCATTCTTGGCGGAAGTTCAATCAGCTCTTTTCATTTGTAGAAAAGAAAATAGTCTAACAACTCTTTGCTGTTGTATTCATAAAAACTGATTAATAGCTGTTTAGATCAAAAAGGGGATTGCCTTCACAAGAAAGCAAATAAAAGCGGAGCAAAAACCTATTTAAGCTTCATCTCCAGTTAATTATTAACAGTTTATTGAGATTTGAAGCTTAAAATATTTCACAAGATTCAACCCTTGAAAAGCAGATAATTTATGTGAAAACCAGACAAGGTTTTATTAAACAAATTCCATCCTGAACCAGAAAATGTTTCTTTTATTTTCTTTTTTCTACATTAAAACCACATTTTTTATTGGAATTTATCAGAAAGGAAATGCAAGAAAAGGATACATGCTTTCAAGAAGTTTGTTGGGGGGGGGGAAACCACACCGCTACTTTCTGTAGATTCTATTTAAGAAACCGGTTTCACCAATGTGTTCAATTTCAATATGAATTCAACTGTCGTGCGAACAAAAGGTATGAAGACAAGGAACATGGATGGGTCAGGGATGAACTTGTGGAAAAGTATTTTTAAGGAACGCGTGTTTTGCAAACATTGTGCCTTATATAAAACCCAGGCTCAAATAATGTGAGTTGATGTAATATTTATGGATTTCCATCAATATAAACAATATTAAAGTATTTGAAAATTAGGAAGTTATGTTTTTTTTCTTTGAAGTAATCAACCATACCCGCAGATATATATGACTAACTATCAATGTACTGTAGTTTACATTAGAGTATTTTTCTTTCATGAAAAAGGCACCAAAACTCCAGTTCAGGGGCCCACATTTCTGTAGCTCTGGATTAAAGCCCAACTGAGAACCTCTTTCAAACTGATGTTCACAGATTTATGCTTGTCTTTTATTTTTACTAAGTAGTGATATAATTGCCACCAGTGTTTCTTAACTGAAAAAAATATTGACTCTATCCACCTGTATAAACAGAGTCCATCCTCATACATATTTATTTCTCAATCTTCCGATTTATTTTTTTAATGAAATATAATTTTTGCCTAGAAATTTAAATTCCTGTAAGTCTAAGCTCTCTGCCTTTTGCTGTAGACCTCCGTTGAGTGATGTTGATTAAAAATGAAAAATGACCAAACACACAGCCGTGAGCTTTTCCTACAGAGACAAATACAAAGCTCTAGCAGAGTTTATGACTCGGTAAGATCACCTTTAGGATGTGCTTGGAAGAACATCTGAGTGTGACGCCACAGTAGGAGTGGCTCAGGTGTGTTTTACGACAACGAGAGAAGTACAGGTGCAGTTTCAAAATAAAAGCATTTTAATTTCTCCGTAAGGTGTGAATATTGGCCGTAAAACGTTGGCACTCATCCATTAGCCCATTGAATAGTTTAAACACATTAAATAAGCTTATTATTTTTAGTGTTTGCTCGTTGAGAAACAAGTCGTATGTCGCTGCGAGGTTACGTGTATTTTAATGTGAAGGAGGAAGCAAATTGTGATGCGGTTCACTTGACGCCGGCGACGCGGAGGAATTTAGTCAGAAGGAGAAAAAAACACAAACATCTACCAGGAAGTTAACTTGAAGAAGGAAACGTAGCTGGAACTTGAACGTATTAGACTTTTACATTTTAAACCAGGTTTTAAAAAAAAAAGGTCTTAAGTGAACGCAACGAGGTTAAATCAAAAGTCGAACCACCAATTTACGAGCAAGAGGACTTTTGCTTCCGACAAGATGGACTATGATCCGGTAGGTGATGCGACTAATGGCTGAAGCCTGTTTGTTGCTCAGTGTGAGGCGCTGCTGGCCGCCAGACAGGCAGCAGGTGCATTTCTAGAGAAAACATGTTATAAGGAAGGGAGAGAGAGAGAGAAAACAGGCTCACTCAGAGGACAAATTAACTTTTAAACGTAGAGGAAGAAAGTTCTTGCGACCCCGAGCTAAAAAAAAAAAAAAAAAAAGTCTAATAACACCCAATGGCCAGCAGCTCTCACCACAAACTGCTTCGTGGTGGAAGGATATTTTTTTTATTCCTTTGTTAAAAGTAAAAACTTAGCACTAAAAAAATTTATCCACTCCACATAACCTGTTTCGGTGATAACATTGACTTTTTAAAAAAATTAATTTTAAATAAATATATTTAATAGTTTTCCCCCAAAGAGTGTTTGCGTTCAGCTCTATTTAATTCCACTCTTTGGGACTGTTAAAAACAAATTAGTTACGTCAATCATACTTATATCCACTTACCTGTTATTAAGTTTGGTAAAGAAAAAATGACGTAATAAACCCACTAAACATGTACGACATGCTGTTATTTCGATAAATTGGTATTTTTGGTTAGTAATACCTGCTTTACAGAAATGCTGCCAATTTTAAAACATTTGAGTGATTAGTTGCCTTTTTTATTTTAATTTTTTTACAAGTGGAAATATTTTCTAATGGTTAAATGTATCTTTCTTGCAAGCGATGCAGAAGAATTTGTCCACCCAGCTGACTGGCAGTGAGCAGCAACAGGTGGGGGAGGGGTTCTCCAGCTTCCATCTAGTCAGTAGAAACTAAAGTCACTCGTTCAGCTGTGTTTAATTAAAAAGACAAAGCTGTGATGAGTTGAGAATCCATATATCAAACTTTCTTTGATATTAGTGGCTGAATATCAGCCACTAATTCTCAAGTTGCAGATCCCAAAAGACTAAACTTAAAATTTACCTTTATTTTGTGACATCTGCAGTAATTCACCTTTCACGTTTTAATAATTTACATGGAACAGCTTTTGATTTAGATATTTTCTTGTCAACCACAGATCCATGTACAGTAATGACTATAAATAAACTGGGGGAAGAATTAGTTCTCAAACATTGTGACATCTCTAAAGCTCAATAAACCTCAAGAAATCCAGTTTTTATGAGAGATTTTAAAACCGTAGTGGCAATAGGAGATAGAATATTTTTAGCTGGTATTGTTTTACAATTAAAATAAAGTTTCAGTCTAAAAGTACAGTGTGTTTGGTTGAAAGGAGCAGATTAGTATTGTTTTCATTTTTACTCTGAAGTTAAACCTGCAAAGTCCCGACAGTGAAGCTTAGCAGAGAGCTGAAATTATCAGTGAAAAATTGTGAGATAACTCAGCCGTCCTGACCTCAAAACCAAAAATGGCTGCCTTGTGTTTGAAAACCCAGAGATGGGCTGCAGCAATAAACAGTTTGCTTTTATTTCTGGAATATAAATGAATATATTTTATACAGCTGTTAGTCAGTCTGTCCCTTCAAGCTTAACTGAAAACAACAATTAACAAACTCCACGTTTTCCTCGTTGCTGGAGTTTGACCAAGTTGCTGCTGATTTCATTTCCAGATTTGACTTCATTGGTAAATGATACATTGTAGCGAGATTAGCCAAAGAAAACATTTAAGTTAAAAAAATAAACACAATTTAACCATGTATTGAATATTCTTTTGTTTTTCTTTCCATCGCCGAACACTATGAAATTGATTAAAGGATAGTTATAAGGTTTTAGAAACATCTCTATGTCTTTAAAATAAAGCTGTTTTTCTGTGTATTGTATTGCACAACTTTGTGGTGAACTTTTGTGCTATATGACTTTATATGTTTTTTTAGATTTGTAACTTCATATCCTCATTTTAGATGAAAATTGCTTATTATTTGTCATTATGATTATTCCCTTTTGTTGAAGAAGATTATTAAGTTGTACGGTAATCTATTTTATTTATATTGATTGTACCTTGAGGGAGTACAGATGACAATTAGCCTTTATAGCTAACTCTGATCATACTTTGTCCCTTTTGAAATAAATAAATCAACAACAACAAACCAAATTGTACTTTATATATTAATAAATCCGACTCCAGAGGAGTTAGTGGCTCAAAGGTCATGAACCTTACTGCACATCACTGGTAGCCACCAGAACTTCTTCCTGGTTCTCTGTCTTCCTCTTCATCTCAAAGGTCTGCTTGAATATTTACAGTATGTTTGAATATTTGTGACCAACGCTAGCTGGCTAACGCTACCAAACCCTAACAAACGGCTAACAAACCCTTGGTTTGTGTGGCTAACGCCACAGGGTAGCGTTGGTCTTCTTAATATCTAGTTACTAAACAGTTTATAGTCAAAACATTCTATGCAAACCAGTGAGGAACTACTTAAGTGTAACCAAGATTTGAAAAAAGTGTTTTGATGTAACAAATGTTTTTCTCCTTACAATAGGGACTGTTTATTGTGATTAGACCATAAAGAATCTCAGAGCACGTTCATTACTTCTACACTGTTCAAAGCTTGGCAGTTATTATATTTGGGTAGTAAAATCAGACAGCTAGGATTTGGACTTGTAACTAACACGGACAAGGGAAATCAGTCACTTTGCATTCAGAGCAGCAGTGAAACAGACACTGTAGTTTTTGTATAATTTTTATCTCCGATATCTTTAGCTTATATACACCAGCTAAATAGCTGCACTCCTATCATCTGACAGGCTTTTGTATGAGTTACTGAGTTCAACTGGAATACCAAGGCCACTTTCCATGAATCAGACTCATGCCCCTCTTTCTGTGAACAGAGATAGCTGTCAGCCATGTGCCTTGAAGGAGTCATTGGTGTGAAGAGATCAGGAAAGGACTGAGCTAGGTTTGTGTGGCAGGCGAATAAAACGTAAGGTTGGATGTCACTCCTTCCTCAGTGGACGTGGGATTTAGCAAAAAATAACAATAACATGCAGTTAAGCATTAACTAATGAAGCTATTAAAAATCTATAAAACTTGTAACTGGGATGAAAGTCGCATGAAGACAGAGGATCGCATCAGACAAGACAGAGGATAGCATCAGACAAGACAGAGGATAGCATCAGACAAGCAACGGATGACGCAGGAAAAACCTGCTTTGTTTCCTAGATACGGCTTTGTTTAGAGGCTGTTGCCGTCTTCTGGGATAAGGAGGTCTGTGTGTGTGTGCACACACACCTGCTGCCATTTCTGCTTTGAATTCACACCCACAGCATTGAAAGATGAGTTTACTTTACACTGTATCAAACAACCCCAGGAAAAAATAATTTGGCATTCAGCAGAGTTTTGATCAGTGACCTGAAAATGGCAACACGATACAAATCAGTAGGTTATATTTAAACCTTCGGTAGGTGTGAATGTTTTCTAAAGGTCTGTTTGAATATTTATGATGAGTTTAAAGTTTGAAGGAATGTTTACCCCGTCACGCATGAAAGGGATTCTTCAGCAATTGGGCTTTTCCAAGTGAAGTTGGTTCGTTTTAAAGCAACCAGACGTTTCTTGGTAAATTCCAAACTCAAATTTTTTTTTTTCTTAAAAACAAAGTTCACATCAATAATGTGGCAAATAGCTGAAAAAATATTAATGTTAAGGGAAAGCTAAAATATTGAGGATAAATAAGCGAGTTGTCTCAGGTAATGGTGTTAAATGGATGTAGCATAAATCAAACTTTTGGACGGGGATTCTAGTTAAGAACAAATTGAAGCTTTTTTTTGTATCTCAAGTGGTTTTGTCCAAAATGATGCCTTTTTAAAACTATTTATTTTAGTTCTGACAGCATGATAGGTGTCTGTTACCTACAGTGGTGTATTAGGGACATTGTACAGTATATTTAAAAAAAGAGGAATACATTTCTGGCATAAAAACTTGCAAGAAAACATTTTTGACTTGAAACTCATAAATGTTCAAGTTTTGTTCTAGAAAATTTCTGAGATTAATCTCAAAATTTGAGAGGTTTTTTCTAGCAAATTTTGAACTTTTCAAAATTGGTGGATATTTACTCCTTGTTTTACGCTGTTGTAGTTACCAGCATAAAGTTGATAAATTAGACCTGAAGACTTTTCTCCAGCTGCACTGAGTACCTCTGTTACTGCTGCACACTGCTGGTCACCTGACTGAAATTAGGCTTCTTGTTTTCTCTGTTGCCTCCTAGAACAATGAATTCAGTGATTCAGAAACATCTTCAGTCATGACAAACAAAGGTAGCACAGCTTTGTATTCCTACTCAACATGATATTTTGAAAACTACACCTGGTCCCTGTAATAATCAGTACTGTATTATTTCAGTAGCAGTAGGAATAATTGAGTTTAATATCAAACAGTTGTCTCACAGTACCACTTTTTGTTTCTAGTGTCAGTGAATCTTCTTAAACTATATTGGATTTAGTTGAGATGATCGTACCATGAGACTACAGCTCAACCTCGTCTCACTACATCCTCCATCTGGTCAGCAACATTTTGGCTTTCTGCTGCCAGACGTGTCTTACATAGATGAATCTGAATAGATAGTATTTCCACTGTCTACTACATCTACAGACACTCCTGGTCATTTCCTACACAGTTGAAGAAATTAAAAAGAAATCTCCCATGGACAGTTGGATAGAGCTTATACCTTTAGAAACCTAATTAGGCTGTAAAATGTAGGGCTTTTGACACAACTCACCTTTATTGACGGTTGACAGTTTGAGGAACAAAATGTTTTTTGTCCTTTGTTTTTTTAGCAGTTATGTGTTTGCACCATCAGTAGCTCTACAGATTACCCCATCTGTTAAACCAGCCAACGGATGTTGAGATGTTTTATCACCTACTGTAGAGTTTAGTCTTCTCTATAAAATGAACAGTTTTTCTGCTGACGCTGAAAGATTTAATTACCATTGCTTGATTAATGTTCTGTGACTGTGTTGATGTCACAACCTTTTCTATACTTTTAAACAGAGACATCTATGAAATGTGTAAATCCACCTACTCACATTTAGACTAATCACTATGCATAATACATAGATCTTACTCTGTGTATTATGGTGAGCACATTGCGAGTTTTGCAATCGAGTTATTTAAGCTCTAAAAGTTTCTTCCTTGTACTTTGCTACATCTCTGCCTGAATTTGGGTGGTACTTAGATTTTTATTGTTTTTTTAACCAGACACTTAATGTAAAACTCGTTAAGATTTGTAGACTGTGAAGATAAGTTTATCCTGCATGAACAAAGTCTTGTGCTTATTCTGTAATGCACGATGTATTTTCAGTCATATCAGCTTTAAATCTTATTCCAGAGATGCCCACAGGCTTCTGAAGAGAAATAAGACTTCATACATTTAAATAGTTACTCTGATATTGCTGCTTGAGTTTCGAACCATCACAATTTATTGGAAATAGGTGAGAGTAGTTTGAAAGCACTTAGGATTTGAGTTCACAAACAATATTATATATTTGACTGCAGCATATTTATTGGGTCTAATTTCTAATACATGTGATAAAATTCGATAAAATGTATGTTGATGCAGAGGATGTCTAACAACCTACTATTTGTCATTGAAGAATGTCGAGTCCTCATCGACATTGTAAAGTTGATGATAACTGCTGTATTTCAGCTAATTCTGAGTTCTTTGTTCTTTGCCGCCGTAGGAGCGGGGAGGAATCGAGGACGCACCAGAGCCCAAGGACAAGGTCCAGAACCTGAAGGATCAGGTGGATGGAGTGAAGAACATCATGACGCAGAATGTTGACCGGATCCTGGCGCGAGGAGAGAGGCTGGACGACCTCATGGGCAAGTCGGAGGATCTACAAGCAGGGGTCAGTATTACCGCCAGATTTTTTGTCTGTTTGTCTGTATTCCAATAATGCCAAAAAAAAAACCTAAAGTTTGCAATTGATGCCTTTCCATTAAATAAGAGATGCAATTAAAATTACACATGAAAAGGTTTGTTTACACAATGTTAGTAAAACAACATGTTGCGCCATCATCCGCCATCTCCTCCTTGCTTTCTTCTTCGTGGTTTGCACCAGGGGTGATTTCCGATTGTTGATCACGTGACTTGTCATTTTATTTTATTAAAAAGCAGAACACTGATGATTGATAAACCAAGAAGGAGGAAAATATGCTTGTCCTAAAGGATTAAACCACAATCCTGGAACTGCCAGACAGTTTTCCTGTCAGTGTGTCCTCATCCAGTGACATTTATAGGAAACCTTCTGTTTAATTTGAGCATCTGAGGCATCTACTCGATGGGGTTTGTGTGATCCCTCTCATGTTCTTCCACTCCCAGGCTCGGGACTTCAAGCAGACTTCTCACAAAGTGGCCCGGGCCTACTGGTGGAAGAACGTCAAGCTGATCGTCATCATCGTGGTGGTCGTGCTCATCATCGTCCTCATCATCATCCTGCTGGCCACCGGAGTCATTCCCGTCAGCGCGCCTGTGGGTCCTGTAGTCACTCCCACCAAGAAACCGTGAAGACGCACAACACGTCCAACGAGACGCAACGAAGTCGTAAACACAGAATACCGAGTCATATATTGACACCTAGAACATGACTTATTACTACTTCTGATAAATATTTAAGGTTTCTTAGTTTCTTCAGGTTACTTTCATGCTTTTGTTACAGGCACTTTTAATGATAAACTCTTTGAAACAGTTTAATAAAACCAAATGAGAGAGTTATCTTTCCTTTTCTAACTTTTTTAAAATGTTTTCTTTTTCTTTTTTTTTACTGGAAGCACCTTAGTCTTCTTCTCCATCTGTAGCTAATTAACAGTTAATCTGAATGATTGTAGGTTTTTATTTTTCATAGTTCACCGTTTATGTTGACTTTTCCAAAGATATGCTTATGAAGTCTAAACTGGGAGAAACTTATCCAACGTGTTACGAGACGCACATTAGATTTTGAATGTTACCACTAACTTCACTAAAGGAGAATCTACTTTGTTACACTCACACAAAAGAAAATGTGTACAACTAAAACCAATGACTGATGTTGGTACGATGAATGTCTTTTTTTTTTTTTTTTTTTTTTTTTACATTCAAGCATTACATAATAGAGGCCTGACGTGTTGAGAACAAGTGGGACGCATCATCAGGCTCTTCCAGAGAACAAACATTCAGGCCCACCTCTTTCTCCTGCCCCACCACCTGGTTAGCTTCAAAGAGGTCAAAATTAATCAAATTAACAGCTGTATATAGTTCTCACATACGTGTATATTTACTGTTAACAAGTGTCTTTGCTGAAAATGTCTAATCATTAGAACCAAATTATTGAATTCTTTATTTTATTCAATGAAATCAAGAATGATTCCTAGATATTTCTGTGAAAATAAACTAAACTATACTATTGATTAAATGGCACGGTTCTGTGTTTTTTTGCTGTTTATCAGATGATTGTATAAAGAACCAGAATGTGTTGGAACAAATCCTCTCTGTGTGTATTATAGTTGTTGTCTGTGATTGTGGGATGCAGTAGCCTCTCTTCTCTTAGCCTGTGTAGTTTTGACTGAGTGATTCCGGCAGACCAGCTGGACGGTGTAACTACTCGCCAGGTTCTGGTGTTTAATGTTTTACTGTCTGATGAAGTCAATAAATAGTATTTACCTCAGCCTGGTTGTTTGGAACTTGTTTGTTGTTCACCGTGTTGCCTGAAGATGGCGTCCTGGTAGCGGTGCCGGTGTTCCGTCTCTGCTCTGCCTTTCTGGTTGCGCTTGCCGTGTCGCGCGTACGTGACAGGTGTTACGCAGGTAAAAACGACCTGAGTGAAGTTGCCCCCCCAGGTACTTCAAATCAGACCAAATTGGTGTTAAACGTTTGTGCTGGTTTGTGCAGCAAAATTTTTTGTTTGTGCTGCTTTATCTTTGAAGACATTAATGAAAGGTTAAAGGTCAAAAGGTCAACCAACCCCCCCACTTAAAATTATAGCGGCATAAATGAAAATCTGCCGCTATTATTTGCTGCACAAACCAGCCGAGTTGATTGACACCTATTTTGTTTGATTTTATAAAAGTGGGGGGGCTGGTTGACCTTTGATGACCTCTAAAAATATTTCTTTATATCTTTAAAATGATAGCAGCACAAACGAAAATTTTTGCTGCACAAACGTTTGACACCAATTTTGTCTGATTTGAAGAAGGGGGGGGGCCGACTTCACTCAGGTCGAGAACCTCATTCCTGCCGAGAACTGAGTGCCGTTGTCGCGGGAGCGCGCATCGCTCTGAACTCTCGCATATTGATGAGAAAATGGACTGAAATATGACCGAAGAGGAAACTTTTAAACGTATCCGTAACGTTATCATGTTTCTTAAACACGTAAGCCCTAAAATGCAGGGTTTTATCTCTCAGATGAATTGAAATAAATACGGTTTTGACACCTTTATTGAGACATATGAGTCCAACGTTTTACAGTCTGATGAAAATGTTCTAACCCGCTTTTTCTTTTAACACCATAATAGCTTAACGCATGAGAAAACAAAGAGCCATTATGTAGAAAAATTTATATCACCCATAACCATCAAGCCTATTAATATAAGAGGAAATGCATTTTAATTTCTGAGCCGGCCAATATCTTCATCCTAAGGTACGGAGCCCTCCAGGGGACATGGGGAATATTTTTTCTTTTGCATTCCCTTAAAATACTGTACTGATCAGTTCATGCGGCATAATTGAATAAGCGTTTCTTACGGTGGCCGCGGTACTTTCTACCTTAATTCAAGGTTATGTGAGGTTGTTTCCATGTTAATATCTCCTTGTGAAATATCTGACATTTTATATCTTTTTTTCTTTAGGATAGAAAGGCTCCACAAACCTATGATATAAACAGAAACTTTCCATAAGTAGGAAATAAATAAAAATACATC